>OX388306.1:10622576-10822413 GCA_947579605.1 Athripsodes cinereus | reverse complement strand
TCGCATTTTTACCTGGACTTGGTACCTGCGTCCGTTATGATAAATGATATCTTTCAACAGACATCTGCGATCACTTTAGATCTTAATACACATCCTTTAACAGGTAGAGAGAGAGAGAGAGTATGGGTGTTTCCAATGTTTACAAATTGGCTTTTGGCTGGTTTATATATAATATATATATATAAAAGTATTGAAATATCATAAGCAATAAATAGATTTTTTGGTTGAAATTTGTAGTTTTGATGACCAAAATAAAAAATATCTGAGTGATATTTTTAAGAATTTGTATTATAGGATTACATATTATATTTTGTTCTATCTTGAATTTCTAAAATTTTATTGACATGGAGTGGATGACTTGTGGGAAATTTCGTGATGGGATTATGTTTATTTAACCAAATATCAATATATCCTCAAAAAATATTTTTAAAATTTAACTAAAATTTAAGAATGACCGAGGGTACATTTATATTAACTTGTAAAATACACTTACGGGTACCAGGGATAGGGTGTTGGATTAAAAGGCGGGTAGGGCATTTGTCCCATTGACACAGATAGCGTGAGAGAAGCTCCGGCAATCAGGAAGATTCCAATTATTATCTGCAAAATGATAAATAACGTATTAAATTATTAAATAGAGTATGAAAGACAGGCGTGATTGAGTAAAAATGGTGAATACTTTATGGTGTGAATAAATGTTATTAATTTATATTAGTAAAAATACGCTGATCACGAAAATCTTAATAAGAAACGATAAAATATAAGAGATAATATTTAAATTAAATCAAACACTGTTTTCAACTACATACAATGTAGTTATCATCAGTAATAACACAATACATAGTGGAATGAAACAGTGTTTGATTTAATTTATATATTATTTTTTATAATGCATTTCCACAAAGTTACACTTGAAAATATAGAATATTGATAAAATATAACTTTTCATTTTAAAAATCCATATTTGCTGTCAAAATTTCAAACGCCCTGTCTTTGAATAATCCCGTTGTATGTTATTACACAATGTATTTGAATCGTAGTCTGTCTTTACCGCCTGATGACGTCATACACCAATTCCTTCATGGGTTGACCTTTGTTCCGGCGAAGTGTGAAAAATTCTTATTCAAATGGTGATAAAAGCTTTAAAAATACATAAGTCAAAGAAGTAAAAAGCACCATAATTTTTCAATTTTTTGCGCTTGAAAATTATTTCTGTGAAGGTTCCTTTTTAATTCTAATTATGGGAGTTTCAAAAATAAGACATGATAAAAAGGCAAATATGTAAAAAGATCCCGGTTTCGGGATGACATGACACATGCAAATGGGTTAGTAAAAGGGTGTTTGGATGTACTTGGGTTATGTATTTGGGTTAACAATAAACCCAGATTCATCTTAAAAAAAAAAACTCTTGTAATATTAAAATAATATCAGTACTGAAATAGCATTACGTGGCAAAAACAAATTAAACATCGTATAAGTCTTTTTATTTAAATCATGAGGTTTTTGTACTTACCAATTTAATGTGAGCCATGGTCTGTTTTTGCTATACTGCAGGATCTGAAAAGTAAGAAAGTTAGTTTTCAAACACTAATATAGTAAATAAAATATACAAAATTTAATATAAATATTTTTAGTAATCGATTTCTGTCAAACCTTTGATTTATTTCTTACAAATGCTGTAATAATAACAATAGCAAATTTCCACACTTTTATAGTAAGTTGGAATAAATAATTTTAATCTAGTATTTTCAACCTTGTATCAATTATTAAATCAAATATTTATTTTCAATTTATTTACAAAAATTAAACAAAACATTTTTGCGTAGGTACTATACTAAACTTATACCTTCAAGCCGTATCAAGTAGGGTAGGCAGAAAGGCTGGAACGCCACATAGATCTATCCCTACATAATAATTATTCCACTCCTTCCTTCCTTTAGCTCGCTCCACATTTAAAAGAAGATTAAGATAGTCATCGTCGGTGGTATACCTCACCGCTTAAATGGTGTTCACATTTGGCGAATGTCGTCAGGCGAATTTCGCTTGCATAAAAAACAAAATTTCCCGGACTCACACAGTCCACCGATATAGACACGATCTGTCAGACGCGCTTTGATTTTGACGTTGTTTTCAAAATGGCGGACGTCGAGATGGAGATCGCGAAGTGTTTATTATTAGTTGAAAATGTTATAGTAGAGGTTATAAGGCACCGTTGTATTAAGGAAACAAACGCCACAAATTAACAACAAAGATTACAACTGTCACGAAGCGGGAAACATTATAAAATTTATAGTTTATAAAGTTTTTACCATAGATACGGACGCCACGCAAATCTACGCATCCGCGAATCGTTGTCGATTGTATCGATCGATCATATCGATCAAATATCGAAACCAAAGAAAAAAGTTGAAAGGTGGTCAACTTCAGACGATAACGTTTTTGCTATTTTTTATCGTTTCAGACTAGCTGTCATTTTGTTCACACGGTTCAAATGGCTGACGATATTTTGGTGTCCTGGTGATATTTGACTCGTGAGAACACCACATTAGTTTGCAGGTGTTGTATGTCTTATACGTGATATTTGACGAATCTTCTATTGGTCCTACAGAGCCTTGGCCTCCATCAGCCCTCGCCTCCAACTCCTCCTGTCTCCCGCTGCGGTTTTCCAGTTAATGACCTGTAGTTGGTTTGCGTCTTTCCTCTTCTCATCCTCCCATCGCAGCCTAGGTCTGACAACTCTTCTTTTCCCACCCGGATGTTCCTAAAGGATCCTTTTTGGTACCTGTGAAGATGGCATTCTCTGCACATGTCCGGCCCATCTTAGCCTGTTAAATTTGCATGTACAGAAAGTTTGAGAGCCTTATAGATGTTATACAGTTCTTCGTTGAATCTTATTCTCCAGGTTTCGCCATCAAAGGTTCCAGGATTTTCCTTAGCACTCTCCTCTCAAATCTATCCAGCTCTTCTGCAGACATTGCTGTCATTGTCCACGCTTCACACTCACGAATACCTACCTATTTTTTACAGGAAACTCGAAAACTTACAGAGAAGAGTGAGAGTTATATGTTATTTTGAGATCTACGGTTAGTATCTAACTTTCCTTGCAATGTAGGTATGATTTTGGATTGAAGACTTAGTATGAAAGGATGAATACAGGGATCGAATAATTGAAAGTTCACGGTTCTACCATTAGAAGATCGGCCACTTTAACATAGAGTAAGAGATACATTTTTTGTATCAAAAATAAAAAATAAATAACATTTGAAAATAACTGTTTATTTTTAGCACCGTTCTATCATAGCAATATGAAATCTATTATAGAAATCAATTTAAAATTTATTATTTTTAAATCTTAAATGTGTCATAAAATTTTATTCAATTGCATCTCGTATGTAATTTATTAGGTATTATTAATGCATATGCTATTATGTGGGCACCTATACACAATACCTACCATGAAATGTAATCTTTATTATGCGCCATGTCAAATCAGAGGCTGATGTAAAAAGATCAACGATTTTCATCTTTTACGGTCGGTACCAATAATCTGTCAGTCCGTTACTATCGGTTAAAATCAAATATAGGTAATAAAGAATTTTTTACTAGCAGATATGAATAGACAGATGGTTGGTACCGACTGTAAGTTATCATATTAAGAATGATTAACTGTTGACATTATTTTTAGTATGTGCTTTATATTTTTTAAATTGTTTGTTGAAACATGTCATGAGTTAATAAACATGTTTTACTGTTATTTTAATCTTCTGAGCAAATCTCATATCCGATATCAAAAATTATATATTCACTAGCTGACCCGGCAAACGTTGTTCTACTATGTACATTATGTCATATACAAATTTGCCATATACTAATATCGCTATTACAAAATAAGGGTTGATGGTTGAAGGGTAAATATTTTGGGATGTATGTATTTTTTAATGCCTCACCATAAAAATTAGAATAAAATGTCGGGGTGGACTACCCCTTAACTTTAAGGGATATGAAAAACAGATGTTGGCCGATTCTCAAATCTACCCGATAAGCACACGAAATTTCATCAAAATCGGTTCAGCCGTTTCGGAGGAGTATGATGGCCAACACCGTGACACGAGAATTTTATATATTACATAGATAAAACATTTCAGAATTCATTTTGATTATTTGGTATAATACACAATGTGTTTCAATAATTATCGTTGCTCTATTTATAAGGTTTGGTTAAAATATTTCTCTGCTTTTATAACTTAGTAGATATAGGTATGCTAAGAATAAAATTTTATTTTATTTAAAATATTGGTGGTACGCAACTATTATGATTCCACAATTAAATAAATCGAAACAAGCTATTCGTTCTGCAAATATTTTTTTGATATTTCTATATTTGGTAGATAAATACAAATAAGTATAATTGAAAAAAAAGATTAATCTTTCGGTATTTCATATCAATCATTTGTCAACCATCAAGGTAATGATATCCCTCCCTATACACGAGATATCTCTAATAGGGAGGTAGTTGTAATATTATTGTGATTGTTTTTCATTGTTTATTGAAAATAATATTGTATTGTGTACCTACTTTTGAAATAAATATATTTATTATTATTATTATATTAAATGCAAAATCATGAAATAAGATCAATGATAATGTCTTACGTTATACTTGGAATAGTAGGAGCTGGGGGAAAATGATGAGTAGTAGGAAGAATATCCTGGGAAAATATCTCTGGACATACTGAAAACAAATACGTACATATAAAAATAAAATGAGTCATCTATACATTAGTATTAAATTATAAATAAGACTTTGATATTATCGTATACGAGAATGAAAGAATTATTTGTATGCTGTCCGTGGCAAATATGCTGTACAGGAAAGATGACAGTTTTTGTTAGCACTGAGAGTATTTTTGAAAGTTGTGGAAACAGGAAATTGGTAAAAATATTGTGCTTGTACAATATTGATTTAATAACTTGTTGTATACTTACTATCCGTAGTAATAAGGGTAGTAATATCTGGAGAAAGATGAATAGGGGTAGAACATGGCACTGTATGGAGAAAAGCTGGGAGTTAAAGGAGGAAGAATTGATTTCTCCGACATGTACAAGTCATCTCCCATTTCAGCTCTCACGAATGCACATGAGAATAACGTCAGTGCGAAAATCTGAAAATATAAATAGCAAATAATCTTTATTTCTATTTGTTTCCAATTATTGCCGGAATTTTTTGAAATGACTTTTAATGATTTTTGACCTTGAATTGTATTAATTTTTTTCTTTTACGTCTTTAATATTGATTTTGAAATAAACAGTAGTAGGTAGATAATTCGTGTTTCAGATAACAAAGATATATTTTTTCACCATTCAGCATAATATATTATTTAATGTAACATTATATGTATTTAATTTTTTTAAAACTATAGGTATATTTACTTAAAGTAAAACTACTATTATACCATCACGGTATATCCCTTAAATGGATTTGCCAGCAGACCAACCACATATAACAAACATGCAATCTGTCTTCTGCACGCCAACAAAAGTTAAGATATTCAGGGAGGGTGGCAAACCTCATTACAGTATTGAAGATAAAAAATGTACTTATTTTTTCGAACACATGCCTTTTACAGGACCTTCGAAAACCTACGAAAAAAACTGGGAGAGCAAGTCTTTTCAGGGTGTTCCGTGGAAAACCACGGACCAGAATTAAAGTAAAAAAAACAAATAATTTATATTACCCCCTGAATTCCGAGCATCTTCATTTGAATCTTGTTTATCCAAAAATCTGAAAAATTGATATGCAGTTTTAGATAGAAGTACTATTCAACTTTTTTTTATCTATTTAAAACAGGAAATAAAAAATAAAATTTATATTTACCTAACACAGAAGCTGCTGAACAACCTTATGAACTCCGAGGCAGAGATTTATTGTGTTTTGATTTCCACCGGATTTGTTTATGAATGAGATCGCTCAATAAATCTAAACAATTGTATCAGCACTAGTTAACCCTCTGTGGGCTAACATTAACTAAAACACATTTTCAATTCACAACTTTGAGTTTATTATTCGTAATGTCATAGAATATTTAATTTGTAATTGAAGTTGGGCATCGTTTCTCTTTTTATTATATTGTTTTTGATTCTACGATATATTCTATCATTAACAGTGAGATGCAACACACATATTATATAATTACAATGAGAGAAAAACGTAAGTAAAAGAATAAAATATTCTTCCGTTTCAATATTCCTAGTCTTCGTTAAAAGATGTGACAATATAAATTTAAATTTAAAAAAATTATAAATTTGAAACTCAGGCAGAGAATGTTGAAGTGCTATGTATGGTCTGTACTGCTGTATGGCTCGGAAACTTGAACCCTGAAAGTGCACACTATGAACCAGTTGGAGGCATTCGAGATGTGGTTGCACAGGAGAATGCTTCGCACACCATGGACAGATTTGGTCAGCAACTCGGATGTTTTGAGAAGAGCCAATTGCAGTAGACAGCTGCTGAAGGACGTTAAGGTCCGTAAGATTTCATATCTGGGTCACGTTCTGCGGGGCGATAAGTAAAGTTTGCTCCAGCTGATACTGATGGGGAAGATTGAGGGGTAGCGTGGTCCTGGTAGAAGGCAAACGTCTTGGCTGCGCAACATAAGAGAGTGGACCGGGATGAGACATGTGGGGGAGCTGTTCCCGGTCGCGCAAGATAGAGAAGCCTTCGCCAGAGTGATTGCCAACGTCGGGGAGACCTGATACGGCACGAGAAGAAGAAGAAATCAGTTGAAGTCATAAAATATTAAAATAACAACCATAAAATAAAGAGTTCATCGGAAGCCTGGCGGCAGAGTTTCGGCCGCATGTACATGAGATTGGCGTTTCGATCCCAGGTGCCGGCAAACTCCCCTTTCACGAAACTGTGCTTAGCTTACTGTGAAAGTTGTATAAGGTTGTATTTCAAAAATCCACATACACCTTTAAAAAAATAATAATGACTGGATGTATTTTAATCAGTTTGTTAAAATTTATTTTGATAAAATTCAAATAGACCAAAACTAAAAAAAAAAACTGTATTACTTTCACATGACTCTGAAAATCAACAGTGAGTTTTCATTAGAAACTTATTATTACTACAGAATACAGTGTTTTATTTTTAAATATTTTGAATCATTTCACTTCATTTTCAATCAACATAGAATTTGTCATAGGGTTTTGTCTTCAGTGCAATTAGGTTAAATGCACAAAATGATTTACAACTCCCAAATCTTGACATTTTCATAATATTGTATTATTATAAAATTAAACGGAATTAAAATAAATAAAACGAAATAAATTACATGATATTATTTATAAAATTATTGACTCATAATATAAATGATTGATTTATGCGTTTCATAATTGAAATTCTGTCATCCACTTCTCTACGATGCGGATTTTTGCATGTGATGATAATTGCAATATGTACTAGTAATCCATACCAATCTTGTTTCTTATCTAACAAAGAATTATATTATTAAAAAAACTAGCTAACCCGGCAAACGTTGTTTTGCCATATACATTATTTCTAGATTATTAAAATCGCTATGAAAAATAGGGGTTGATGGTAGAAGTGTGAAAATTTTGGGCTTTATGTATTTTTTAATGCCGCACCATAAAAAAAATAAAAACATAAATATTTGGGGTGGACCACCATTAACTTTTAGGGGTATGAAAAATAGATGTTACCCGATAAGCACACAAAATTTCATCAAAATCGGTACTGCCGTTGTGGAGGAGTATGATTAGGTACACACATCGTGAAACGAGAATTTTACATATTAGATAAATTTAAATTTATGATTATTGTGACCTAACTTTCATAGCAATAATTATTTGATTGGTCTCTTTAAACAGCATTTGAGGTAAGTAGGTATTAAATTTTTTTTATTAATAGTAGCACGAAGTAAATGCAATTATACGAGAAGCTGCAATACATGGTAGATTTTATTCATACTTTGTGTTTAAATATAAGATATATTTTAAGGCTATAATAGTTTCTGAGGACCACACGGCAAAGAATTTGTCTCACACTCTTTACCGTATTTTAAACACATTTTACATCTTATTAAATTCTACGTTGAGATTTGTCACTAATCTAGCATGAAGATAACAAATTGCATGTTTATTACATGCAGCTAGTCAGCTGGCTACCCTACTTGTGTAATGTTATTATTACTTATGTAATATCAATTAATTTTAAAAAAAATCTACTCAGCATGGTAGTGATGAAAACCTCTTTCATGAAGGTTTTAAATTTTTTTTAAATTGCAACCTTTTCATCAATATTATATTTCTTGTTTAATGTGGAAAAATAGTAATTGCTAACAGATTATTTTTTATTAAATAATAATACATTGGAGTAGCCGGCAGATGTAGCCTGCATGTATTAAACATGAAAGCTACCCTCTCGTACCAACAAAAAAAAACAAGACATTCTGGATGGGTGGCAAATATCATCGCTTAATTTATGAAACAAAATGTCTTTATTTTTTCGAACACCTCGCTACCTTAACGCAGAACTAGCCTAAGTGTTTTTGCATAATTTTTCAAAGTAGCAGACTTAAGCTTTGTTTTTGTAATAATTAAAAAACATTTAAAATATCTAAGGCAAATTTTGACAAGTATTATTATTTAGGAATCTAATAACTCTCATTCGTCAAATTATCTCATATCTATTATTATCATTTCTTGATTCTTAGTGTTGAAACATGTAAGTACACGTTTACGATCAGATCCATGGAATATTGTTTATGGTTATAATCATCTATAAAAACCATTGTCACTTGCTCTTCTGTCTCTGTATTACTCTGTATTACCTGTATACTTGCTTTCTTCGACTCAGCGTGTTTGAATTAAAACCCGAACTCACATCTCCCAGGATAAAGATTGACCTAATTGAACACTTAGTACTTAACTTAGTTTGACCAAAATTTCAACTTAGGCTAGTTCTGCATTTGACCTGCCTTTTACAGGACACTCGAAAACTTACAGTTAAGAGTGAGATACCACTTCTTTGCAGGATGCTCCATGAAACTAGAAGTTGTCATCTATTTTCATTTTCTCTATCTTTCTTACAAACATCCATTTATACAGATATTAAAATGAGAAAAACTTACAACACTACAAAGTTAAGAAAAGATATGTGAGTGAACTTTTGTATAACAAATCTTTGTAATATATATTATTATGTCTTGTTGATGGGGAATTCCTTTAGTAGTTAATACAAAAGGTACATTTTGTTTGATAACAGTTCTTTGTCTATTGTTGAAAGTTATATAATCACTTACTTAAGAAGAAATCAATTGGGGATTTCCGATTTCTTATATTGATTCTTAAAATAATGACTTTTAGTATAATAATAAGTCAATAGAACAAGAAATGATCTAGTTGCCTTTAGATGTCGTAGGACTATTGGAATATAATAACATAACATGAATAGACATTTCACACAGATCGAGCTAATCCCAAACTATGATTATGAATATCTCATGAAGTTGTTATTAAATAATAAAAAATAAGGAAAACAATTATTCAAAAAGGAAATAAAAATATAATTTTTTGTGCAAAAAGCATTTATTATGTATCTATTTTCATATTTTTTTATAACTGACGTAATAGTAGGTAGGTACATTAATTAAATAAAAACAAAAATATCGAAAAAGACAATATATAAGATTAATTCTGTAAAGTTGGGTGTTTTCACAATATTTGGTTCACACTCTCGATATGTCAAAGATATGTTACTGAACAAAATAACATAAAGAATGGAAATTTTATTGTAATTAAATGTTAGAGATATTGTAATATAACAACATAAATTTTTTTTTTATATAAGTAACAATAAAAACAATAAAAGAAAATGTAAAGTTTTCTTAGGTTATCATTATTGGTAATTTTCTGTTTACTTTATTTAACAAATAATTATGGGGCTTTACTTCCTAGACTTAATCCACCGTAACCTCCAAGCCCAGCACCAATTCCTAATCCTGCACTACCCCCTATTCCACCCATTCCACCAATGCCACCCATTCCACCAATGCCACCCATTCCACCAATGCCACCCATGCCGCCAATACCACCCATACCACCCATACCGCCCATACCGCCGATACTACCAATACCGCCACCCATTGAGGGATCGCCTGCCATTCCTACAATTCTTCCAAAAGCATTAGTGTAGAAACATACTAAAGAATTTCTCCTGAAATAAAAAATAAATAATTCAAATGATAATAAATTAGTTTAAAATTTATGTGACGTATGCACTGTTATATTTTGTGAATGACTTGTAAGTTACAATCAAGAAAAAATCTGGGTTTTTTATAATAATAAACTTGTAATGAAGTTTTCTTTGTATTTTGACATTTCAGATATATTTAAGTGTCAATAGAGTATAATTATGCTGAAATTTATATATATATATATGAGGTGAAGGTTTAACTCCATTTCACTGCGTACAGTCGGGCAGAGACTTGGCTCATGCCTTTGCATGAGCCAAGTCTCTGCCCGACTGGCCATTATGTAAGATGGTCCTGACGAGACACATGCGCCAATGTCGAAACATAACATCTCTCTTCGACAAATCCAAACTGCATATTCCGGTGACGGGCCGAGCCTCGTTCCGTATGCAAATTTTATTTATTTATTTATTTATTTTTATTTACAAAAACAGTTTTTAAAAGATAAGTCACTAATGTCTACCTAACTGGGCATGAGCCCGTATCAAGGTAGACTGAGCCAGTTTTCACCTTACATTGTCTCAGCGCTCAATTTTCTTTACTTCAGTTACTAAGGTTATTTTTCAAAATGCATGAGCCAAGTCTCTGCCCGACTGTACGCAGTGAAATGGAGTAAAACCTTCACCTCATACTATCTCCTGCGTAAAACCAAATGACCTTTCATTCATGAGGTGCATGTTGTACATGCATTTCGGATGAAAATTAGATCATACAGTCTTTCATATATATATATATATATATATATATATATATATATATATATATATATATATTTATTTGTTAATTTTCGCATTTTTACCTGGACTTGGTACCTGCGTCCGTTATGATAAATGATATCTTTCAACAGACATCTGCGATCACTTTAGATCTTAATACACATCCTTTAACAGGTAGAGAGAGAGAGAGAGAGTATGGGTGTTTCCAATGTTTACAAATTGGCTTTTGGCTGGTTTATATATAATATATATATATAAAAGTATTGAAATATCATAAGCAATAAATAGATTTTTTGGTTGAAATTTGTAGTTTTGATGACCAAAATAAAAAATATCTGAGTGATATTTTTAAGAATTTGTATTATAGGATTACATATTATATTTTGTTCTATCTTGAATTTCTAAAATTTTATTGACATGGAGTGGATGACTTGTGGGAAATTTCGTGATGGGATTATGTTTATTTAACCAAATATCAATATATCCTCAAAAAATATTTTTAAAATTTAACTAAAATTTAAGAATGACCGAGGGTACATTTATATTAACTTGTAAAATACACTTACGGGTACCAGGGATAGGGTGTTGGATTAAAAGGCGGGTAGGGCATTTGTCCCATTGACACAGATAGCGTGAGAGAAGCTCCGGCAATCAGGAAGATTCCAATTATTATCTGCAAAATGATAAATAACGTATTAAATTATTAAATAGAGTATGAAAGACAGGCGTGATTGAGTAAAAATGGTGAATACTTTATGGTGTGAATAAATGTTATTAATTTATATTAGTAAAAATACGCTGATCACGAAAATCTTAATAAGAAACGATAAAATATAAGAGATAATATTTAAATTAAATCAAACACTGTTTTCAACTACATACAATGTAGTTATCATCAGTAATAACACAATACATAGTGGAATGAAACAGTGTTTGATTTAATTTATATATTATTTTTTATAATGCATTTCCACAAAGTTACACTTGAAAATATAGAATATTGATAAAATATAACTTTTCATTTTAAAAATCCATATTTGCTGTCAAAATTTCAAACGCCCTGTCTTTGAATAATCCCGTTGTATGTTATTACACAATGTATTTGAATCGTAGTCTGTCTTTACCGCCTGATGACGTCATACACCAATTCCTTCATGGGTTGACCTTTGTTCCGGCGAAGTGTGAAAAATTCTTATTCAAATGGTGATAAAAGCTTTAAAAATACATAAGTCAAAGAAGTAAAAAGCACCATAATTTTTCAATTTTTTGCGCTTGAAAATTATTTCTGTGAAGGTTCCTTTTTAATTCTAATTATGGGAGTTTCAAAAATAAGACATGATAAAAAGGCAAATATGTAAAAAGATCCCGGTTTCGGGATGACATGACACATGCAAATGGGTTAGTAAAAGGGTGTTTGGATGTACTTGGGTTATGTATTTGGGTTAACAATAAACCCAGATTCATCTTAAAAAAAAAACTCTTGTAATATTAAAATAATATCAGTACTGAAATAGCATTACGTGGCAAAAACAAATTAAACATCGTATAAGTCTTTTTATTTAAATCATGAGGTTTTTGTACTTACCAATTTAATGTGAGCCATGGTCTGTTTTTGCTATACTGCAGGATCTGAAAAGTAAGAAAGTTAGTTTTCAAACACTAATATAGTAAATAAAATATACAAAATTTAATATAAATATTTTTAGTAATCGATTTCTGTCAAACCTTTGATTTATTTCTTACAAATGCTGTAATAATAACAATAGCAAATTTCCACACTTTTATAGTAAGTTGGAATAAATAATTTTAATCTAATATTTTCAACCTTGTATCGATTATTAAATCAAATATTTATTTTCAATTTATTTACAAAAATTTAACAAAACATTTTTGCGTACTATACTAAACTTATACCTTCAAGCCGTATCAAGTAGGGTAGGCAGAAAGGCTGGAACGCCACATAGATCTATCCCTACATAATAATTATTCCACTCCTTCCTTCCTTTAGCTCGCTCCACATTTAAAAGAAGATTAAGATAGTCATCGTCGGTGGTATACCTCACCGCTTAAATGGTGTTCACATTTGGCGAATGTCGTCAGGCGAATTTCGCTTGCATAAAAAACAAAATTTCCCGGACTCACACAGTCCACCGATATAGACACGATCTGTCAGACGCGCTTTGATTTTGACGTTGTCTTCAAAATGGCGGACGTCGAGATGGAGATCGCGAAGTGTTTATTATTAGTTGAAAATGTTATAGTAGAGGTTATAAGGCACCGTTGTATTAAGGAAACAAACGCCACAAATTAACAAAAAAGATTACAACTGTCACGAAGCGGGAAACATTATAAAATTTATAGTTTATAAAGTTTTTACCATAGATACGGACGCCACGCAAATCTACGCATCCGCGAATCGTTCCACCAAAGAAAAAAGTTGAAAGGTGGTCAACTTGAGACGATAACGTTTTTGCTATTTTTTATCGTTTCGGACTAGCTGTCATTTTGTTCACACGGTTCAAATGGCTGACGATATTTTGGTGTCCTGGTGATATTTGTCTCGTGAGAATACCACATTAGTTTGCAGGTGTTGTATGTCTTATACGTGATATTTGACGAATCTTCTATTGGTCCTACAGCCTTGGCCTTCATCAGCCCTCGCCTCCAACTCCTCCTGTCTCCCGCTGCGGTTTTCCAGTTTATGACCTGTAGTTGGTTTGCGTCTTTCCTCTTCTCATCCTCCCATCTCAGCCTAGGTCTGACAACTCTTCTTTTCCCACCCGGATGTTCCTAAAGGATCCTTTTTGGTACCTCTGAAGATGGCATTCTCTGCACATGTCCGGCCCATCTTAGCCTGTTAAATTTGCATGTACAGAAAGTTTGAGAGCCTTATAGATGTAATACAGCTCTTCGTTGAATCTTATTCTCCAGGTTTCGCCATCAAAGGTCCCAGAATTTTCCTTAGCACTCTCCTCTCAAATCTATCCAGCTCTTCTGCAGACATTGCTGTCATTGTCCACGCTTCACACTCACGAATACCTACCTATTTTTTACAGGAAACTCGAAAACTTACAGAGAAGAGTGAGAGTTATATGTTATTCTGAGATCTACGGTTAGTATCTAACTTTCCTTGCAATGTAGGTATGATTTTGGATTGAAGACTTAGTATGAAAGGATGAATACAGGGATCGAATGATTGAAACTTCACGGTTCTACCATTAGAAGATCGGCCACTTTAGCTTAGAATAAGAGATACATTTTTTGTATCAAAAATAAAAAATAAATAACATTTGAAAATAACTGTTTATTTTTAGCACCATTCTATCATAGCAATATGAAATCTATTATAGAAATCAATTTAAAATTTATTATTTTAAAATCTTAAATGTGTCATAAAATTTTATTCAATTGCATCTCGTACGTAATTTATTAGGTATTATTAATGCATATGCTATTATGTGGGCACCTATACTCAATACCTACCATGAAATGTAATCTTTATTATGCGCCACGTCAGAGGCTGATGTGGTTTATTGTAAGTGAATTATATTTATTTACGCTGTCTGAATAACTCCTGTGGTTCATAAGAGCTCCTAAAATAGATATTTTTTTTCCTACATGCAGTTAAAATAAACTTTCTCAGTTTAAGCTTTGAAAATAAATTTCAGACATAATTGATATATGTTTGAAAAAAGAGAATGAAAAGACCCCCCTAGACAAGCACGTACTTTTCGATCGACTACAAACGAATTTACGACAATCTACCTACATGTACCAACTACCATGTAATTATGCGTTATTGTTGCGGTTATAGTCGTAAATTCGTCTGTAGTCGATCGACAAGTTTTGCTTGTAAATGCACTTTTGAAAACCTCATGGTTTGACTACGGTGTTCTCAGATTTTTCTCATTGTTGTCGCATGGTGGTTGAATAAATTATATTATGTCTGCTTGATAAATTGTATGAACGTGATGAAAACAAAGAACCTATGTAAAAATGAAGTCATTCGATTCTCGGTTTATTCATCCTACCCCTCAAGAGTTGGTAGTATAAGGAGTTAGATTGAAACAAAATCTATTATTATTATTCATTTATATATATTATATTAGCTAAATACACATTATACATAATAAATATAAATATTTTGTTGACTTACATACAATAAGGAATAATATAAAATAAATATATATATATATCGAAAATAATAGTATCGTATATATTACATAGGTATTATAAAAGATGGCATAAATAAATACAAATATATATCTATGGTGAAATATAAAAAAAGAAGTAAGAGTACAAAATATACATATCAATAAATATATTAATAGATAATGTATGCGTTTTCTTCTCGTTTTATTTGGCCACTTTGAATCTATTTCGGACAGTTTTAGCTTTCTGGATTCCACAGAGTTCATTGCATCCCTTCCATCCAATTATATTTGTTTAAAGTCTATAAATTAAATAAGTAAACAATAATATATAATCATAAGTAAAACACATAATTCAAGTTAATATATATATGTCAAATTAAATCTTGAAAATAGGTCAGCCATTGAATTAAATAAGTTTAATATTTTTTTGAAGTATTAGAAGATTTTCTTTCCTAGTTATCTTTCCTTAGAAGTTGGTATGGTTTGAATGCTCTATTTGAAGCACTAGAAATCAAATCATGTGTCTGTAATCCTGCTTCATTATTTTCAATATTAAAGTATCCAGGTCTATAACTTACATCTCTGTTATTTCTATTATCGAACATTGAGCCATCCGAAGGTTTCTTGTATGCATTTCCATTAAACCTAGGATCACCGTTGTATACAAATCTTACTCTGCCTAGTTTATTGAAACCAGATCTACTCGACAAGTCATTGCCATCAGTGCTTGTTTCTTCTAGTGGACTTTCAGTATTATCATCTTCATTATTTGTTTCGCCTTCTGTATTATCAGATATTCGTACTGCTACATCAGGACTTTCGCCAACAGCTGTTATTTGGCTTTCTTCTTCAAGGGCTTTGGTTGATAAAGAAGCTTCAATTGGTTCATCGTTTAGCATTCTAGCATTTGCCATTTCAATTGGTTTCAATAATTGAAATGCCTTTTCAACAGCTTTATCCATAAAGTGACCCATTGCTCTTTCTCCTGATGCGCCACGCTGGCATCGTGATAAGTGATAATGACGCCTATTAAAACGAAAAAATAAATTACTACTACTATACTTTACCATCACGGCACATCCCACAAGTGGGTAGCCAGCAGACCAGCCGCATAGAATAAACATACAAGCCGTCCTCTCTGTGCCAACAAAAAATATTAAGACATTCAGAATGGGTGGCAAAATTAAATTATTTTCACAATAATATTTTATTGTGCCTTATATCTTTATAACAAGGGGCAATAGGTGGGTCATTGCATGAATGATCCCATGATCATGATCTTCAAAAGCGAGGAAACAAACAAAAATGAAATAGTGTTTATTCATGAGGCTAATATCTTGATTTTTTTTTTAAACTTACCATGGTGGGTGCATGGATCCCGGGTAGAATCCAATTTGGCAGTGTACAAGTTGAAGTACAAATATGAATCCAATACTGATCTAAAATAAAAAAAAATTACTGATTTTACTTAAAATGAAACTGAAATACTTTCGACAAATATATCTACAACACTGTTGTCAAATTAAGTATATAATGAATTTCAAATGCTTTGAGCCTTATTTACCTGATTCAAGAAAGTCATGCCTGTTTGGACCCTGTAAATGAACCAAGTGATTCGAAATGAAATTCTATGTATCAAAAAGTGAGAACTATGATTCAAAATTAGGTTAAGAATTAATATTTTAATACCTTGACCAGCAGAATCAACTACCCATAAATTTACTTTTCCAGTTATTTGCACTATCAAAGATTTATATCCCGCATTTCATAGGTCACCTGCAAAAAAAAAAACAATTGATTACTTACCATAACGAAGCTTTCAATTGTGTTATTTTTATACAAAAGCAAATTAAATCTTTGCTTTCCAAGTTGACTGTAGCTGGCAGACTTATTACTATTATTATTTCTCCCAGACAACAATTACCGTCTCATCTAAGGCAGATTTATTTCCAATCCCTGGATGCAAAATAATCTACTGAAAACTTTGCGATCCAGCCGTGAACCGAACCTGAGACTTCGATCATAATTATAAATCAACTGCAAGCAGTTACACCATATGGCCGATCTTTGATATGCCTGAATATTAAAACATCAAATGAGAATTTTATTTCTTTGAATATATGAGGCTCACTACAGAAAAAATTGGATGAAGGTTCGAAAAAAAAATTGAGTTCGTCGGTAGCCTGGAGGTAGAGTCTCGGCCTTCAGAACAAGGGGTCCGTGGTTCGATCCCAGGTGCCGGCAAAACTCCCCTTTCACGACACAAGCTTTTAGCTTAGTGTGAAAGGTGTATTAGGTTGTATTTGGGTTTATAACAAAACCCAGATATATCTTTATTTAAAAAAAAAGGTTTATTAAAAACTGGAATATATTTTTTCCAAAACAAATTACATATATTAATTCATACCTGTTGTTTTGACGTGATCGAAATGAGTCTATTGAATATGTTTATTTTGTTTTATATAAACGAAATTATATTAGTTTTGTCGATATTTTTATTTAAAATATATACAAACCAGATGGTTAACACTTTATAGGAAACTTATAAGAGAATTTTTTCTAAAATCTGATTAGCGACTATATAAAGTTAAGATACTTTTTTTTAAATTATTTTGGTTGTATTGCACCGTCAATCAGTCAATAATGAAATAACAGTATTATCTGAAGGAACCGAAGGAAGAACAAATAGGGTTATTATGATAATAATTATAATATTTTGATTATGTGAGGGAGGCTGCAGGAGGAACAATGAGGGGTCTTTTGGAGATTCAGATGGTATACGATTCCGAGTTTTATATCTTGATCCCTTTTATTTATATATTTTATTTATTTATTCTTTACTGTACATTGATTACAAGCAAATTCACACAAAAATACATTTAAAACAAAAACAATCATACAATCAATATACAGAGGGCGAGTTTATCGCAGAGGCGCGATTTCTTCCAACTAACCCAAATTTTTCTTCATGTACCCTGAATATTTTTTCCCTGTGCGCAAGTAGGTGCGTGCACTCATTAAAATCGTGCATCTGCCATTAATAAATTGTTCTTGTAATAAAATAATATTTTTGGAAGTAAAATGGTATTAATGGATATAGTATGGCTATACATAGTTGATTGTTGATCTCTACTTAAATTTACATATATCTTTATATTGGACTATTGACAAAGCGCTAACTAATTTTTTTCATGATGTTCTTTCTATGAACACTATCCAATATTTATGACTTCAATGATGATACAATTTTACTTTAATGAAATTGTGAAATTTAAGAATAGTCTGGAAAGGATTGTCATAATTTAGTAATAAATGATATTTTGAATAAATAACGTAATATTTGTTTAAAAATCTGACACTTTGGTTTATATTAAAAATGTTTGTAAATATTTCTAGTGTTACTAATATGTTTACATTATATTGAGCAGTTTGTTCGTTTTTCTTTATTTGACTATATAGTAGGCACGTTCATAATTCTGAATCAATCGACGATTTATTTAAAAAATATCATTATTCAAATATCGCATTTCATTTGTTCGTTCATTCATTCATCCATACCATCAAGTCGTTTCCCATGGGCGGAGTATACGACGGAATATTTTCAAGCAATAAATATACAAGTCATTCTTTCCGTTTCATTTAATATTTTACATTTGATTCAATATTTTCCTTGCCATCTTTCTTCGTAACGATTAAGATTTCTGATACCAACCATGCATTTTTTCAACTGTTAAGAACTATAACTATTGAATGTATATTAATAAAATTTACGTCAGAATTATTTTGTTTAATGTGTGATCAATACCGAGTGGAAAAAATGGACGAGGTCAGAATTACCAAGAAAATATTGATGGCTAAGAGGAATGGTTCTTAGAGACGTGGCCATCCGTGGATCAAATGACAAACTCTCATAAATTAGATCCTGCAGGACAGACGCGTGTTGAGTTCTTCGAGTTGAAGAACAAGCATAAAGAAATATATGAGAGTGAGAACATGCATGAGGAAATACTTGCAAAACAGGAGTAAGTGGTGCTTGATCCTTTGTGCGTACCCCAAAAAGGAAGTAAGTGGCGTGGTGATGATGATCAACACAAGGAAAAGATTAGACATTTTGATCGGAAAATAAAAAAAATATTCTTACTCAACGAAATTTTCTGACGAGAATGTGGCAGAATTGCATAAGTAGGTATTATAAATACATACAGATAGATGCAGCGCCTATGTAAAAAATTAACTCTTTATTTATAATGTAAAAGTGCTGGCAAATAAAACTGTAGTTCAACTTTTTGTTGTTATATTGAAGTAAAGTAAAAAATCCAAATTAAAAAAATATAAACTTTATTTGAGCAGTTTTATAAAATAAAATCTAGTCTTGGAGAAAAATAAAACAATAAAATAACAATACATTAATAATACTGTAAGATATACAAGTATACCTATCACAAAGAATAATCATTACATATAGGAGAAGTAAATAATAAATAGATATATTACATAAAAAATACATAGTTATATATCATCTATTACAGGATAGAAGTCCTATATTTTAAAAGTCGTATAAATAGAAATAAAAATATATAGATGTAAATAGAATGAGTATTATAATTTTATAATTTATAGAAAAATGAAAAATAAAATAAAAATATATTAAGACCAGATAAATATTACGTCGAGTGATAATATATACAATGTGTATTTAATCGTTATCGTTACGTCTTATCCTAAAAGTGAAGCAACGATTGGTCCTGAAATGCCTCCAGGTCCTCCAGTGATCTTAGGCTGGAATCCATTCTCATCAGCGATGAATTCTACGAGCCAAGTATTTCCATCAGGATCAACCCATGTGTATGATCCAGTGACATACATGGCTTCGTTTTCAGTTCCTTGATTTCTAAGTTCTCCCTGTTCTTGTCTCTTGGTTCCATCACTAAGTTCATAGGCGAAACGGTATTGACCAAGTCCACTGTTGTCATTTTCGTATGAGAGGACGCGGACTTCATCTTGAGGGGCTGGAGCAGCTGAGACTGCTGCCAGACAGCAGAGAGCAACAATCTGAGGAGAAAGATCACAAAGACAATTACATTGATTATCAAGTAGCATTATGCACGTAGACAAGTTTATGGTTATTTGGAAGATATCGCACTTCTGCAATAAATTCGCCCAAAATTATGGAACTAGAGAAATAAAATTATTAGATGTTTTGTGTGTTTTCGTTTATTGTATACTTTTTGGTGCAGTAAAGATGTATAATAATTGAAAGAATAATAGTTTCATTCAAGCATAAATTATTTAAAAAAAATGTCCATTTTGGGATACAACTGAAATACATAATTTTATATTATATTTGCTTTAGACTGGCGGGAAATTTGCATCTTCGTTACATGCAGCAAATTCATTGTTAATTTATTTTTGGGAGATGTAAAACTAAATAAAAATATTTATAATTCATTATTTGTTTCCAGTTTGAATCCAAGTGGATATGTCATTCAGAAAATGCCATTACGAACGTAAAATTCTTTTAGTTTCTAACACTGATTCTTTCCGTTTCTGCTTGTATTATCAAGCGTCTTTGAATAATTCATTCAATAAAATATTATTTAGTACATCACACTCCATTCATATACCATTCTTAAACACACTGTTTATTTAATCACATAAATTACTATTGCACAACACATATCTACTAATTAAGAAAAATACATTTGTTTCTGGGATAGAACCTTGTGTAGATATATAATTATACTATTCAAAAGCACTAAGAACAACACTCGTAAATAGTTAAAATATTTAAATATATTATTTATAGATATCCTTTAATAAGCTATTCATGCACTCACCACGATCTTCATGGTAATAGAATTATTTATATTATTCGCGGCTATTGTTTAAATTGAATCTCTTAAGAGATGTTTACACTTTCACTCTCCGTGTGGTTACTTGGCCCGTCATTAAGAATACAGCCTTTTATACTAAACACTATGTATCATCTTCAATACTCATTTTTTGAGTAATCTCAAGTGTACATTTAATATACTCGTATCTATACGTGTGTATAGTATAATATTATTATTACATATATTCTATTATGTATTGTATTTGAATTAAAAAGGTTAACTCATTTTTTTGTATTTGACATAACTCAAAATAATAATAATAGTCTTTATAACAATACGAAAAAATGTATTAACCAAAATATTTTGATACACGTTTTTGATTATATGTTTTGTCTTAGTTTTGCGAATGATATATTTATTAATTCTCATTATAATTAAGCGGTTAACTACAACTTATGATTTACGATTACAATAGGAGCTTCCTTTACAATTAATAAATTAATGTTGAATTATAGGCTCGATTCTACGATCTCCATGATTAAATGAACCATTAATAACTGTATAATGCTAATACTTAATACATCATCCATTTAATATGATACTGAAAGATGATTTTTAATAAACGTACGTTGATATCTCAACTATGTTATTAAGAACATTACATTTTTACTTTACTTGTACATACAAATATTTTTTCTCCTTATCCTAGATGGGTCGGGAGTTCATTATGGTACTTTTTTAAAATATCTCTTTCCATTCTTGTTTCTAGGATTTTTGGCTTTTACAAACCGATCACTTTCTTAAGAAATATCCAGTAAGGGTTTTTATTGTTTTATCAATAAATTTCCCATAAAATTGTTTTAACTGAAAATTTAGTGTCCTATGTGGCGATTTTTCTAAAAATATTTTTGTTTGGCAACGTCAGGCACCTTATTTATGGAATATTGTAAAACTCTATTACTTTTTTTATAGCTACCCTTTATGTTTTGCAATAGTTAAATAAAAAAAAAATTAAAACAGTGTGTTGCAATATGAAAATAAGTAATGTTTTTTTTTGTTGTAACAATGGCATTAGGAAAATATATTTTCGATGTTTTTGGCATTCACTATGTGATAATTACGCGACATGATTAGAAAATGAGTTTAATTCACAATGTATTTAAATTATCACTTGATATTTATATGTAGATCTGCGACCGGTTTCGATACGCTAGTACCATTCACGAGCAGAATATAAACTGTTTATATTTTAAGTTTATATTCTGCTCGTGAATGGTACTAGCGTATCGAAACCGGTCGCAGATCTACATATAAATATCAAGTGATAATTTAAATACATTGTGAATTAAACTCATTTTCTAATCATTAGGAAAATATTTTGAAACAGTGTTTTCTAAGCAACAAAGCTCCCGATAACTTTCTCCATTTATGCAAAAATTTTGACTTCGTTTATAAGTACCTATTATAAATTGCTTGGTAATTTTTTTTTAATCCCTATGTGAACTTTGAAATTTTGAGACATCAATCAAGATAACTTTTTTGAGTATGTATAAATACTGTTTATTGAATTTTATTAAGTGTGTCAAGAAGATGTGGAGGCATCTGTTGAGATAATAATGATATTAAAGTAGGTATGTATTATTTCTATGTACTACATATGAGATGTAAATATTTTAATATTGTACATTATGTGAAGTAGGTGTAGGTATACTTCTTTCATGTAGTAGGTATCTGTGGTGGACTTATCTCATATTACATACTTTTGTTGATATTACGAGATTGTTGATCTTGTGCCCATTGATGTAGGTATCTGAACACAATAATTAATTTTTAAAACATTCTTATATGGTTAAGGAACTTAATTATTTATTATAAATAAATGAAGGTATAAAGTTGATATTTTCAACCGACGGTACTTGGTGGAAATTCATGTTGAATTAATTATAAATAAAACACTTATTTATAGTATATCCACAGTGACTTTTTATTGGACGCGAGCCGGCTTTCAAGAGCTTCCGCTCTCATCAGCAGGCTGGCGAAAAGTGATGATTGCCGTGCCGAAAAGTGATGTTCATTCATTTCCTTCTCCATGCTTTATTGTCATAATATTGAAGGAGACCCACCGACCACCCGGATAGCGCAGAAGTCTGGGGACTTCCATTTATCCGAATTCTACACTACACAAATTTTGTCCATACCGGAGGCTCTATAGTGGGCAGCCTGAGAGGCTGGCCGGCCAAAAACCTCCATGTGTGGAATCTTTTGACAACACTCCTTCGATGTCCCTCTAGCCGAGAGAAGCAAATACATTCACAATATAAAACTAACAATATATTTACAAAGGCATTTCCTTAACCTAGAAAAACAAATCAATATTCAAATAAAATAGAAATAAAAAGCAACAAATAAAAATTTAAGAAAACAAAGAGAAAATAAAAATGAGCAGAGAGCCGAGTTGAGGTGTCCGGAAACTTCTTTTGGTATTCATGCCGGTGAACCCGAGGGTCGCCGGTGCCGGAGTCTTCGTAGACACGCTTCCCTCCCCAAGGGACATCCCTCCCTGACCTAAGACTCTCCACCAAGGGAGACAGGACAGCACAAAAAACGAAGAAACGAGTTCGCCCGCGACAGCCACAATCACACAAGGCAAAATCAACCATCAAGCTCATCCAGGTAAGCCGGGGGTGAGCCCGACTCACGCAGAAGGTTTTATTGTCATAAAAGTAAGGTAGATGGTGTAAAAATAAATCCTTATCATCATCACCATCACGCCGCTACCCTTTTAGACAGGCAGAAAGGATCGAGCGCCACTTACTCCTTTCACTGTCATTCGATTCTTCATGTGTGTTCTCCCATTTAATGTGCTCAACACATGCCTGTCCAAGAGGATCTGGTTTATATTGAAGTGTTGCCATTTAATCTTCTAAAGGCCACGTTTCCAAGCACTACTCCTCTCGGCCATTAATGTTTTCTTGGTCATTCTGCCCTCATTCATATTTTTCACGTGCCCAAAATTCTACGTGAACAAATAAATGTTGAATATAAAAATTAATTATTTATTCATAATAATATGTGGGAACTATTGCGATGATATGAGTCAGCTTTATTAAAAATCAAATTAATTGTTTAGTCATTAGTAAATGTCCCGTAGTATTAGGAGGCTTTACTTTTTAACAATGATACAAAACACTAAAGTCCTCATTTTGTGGGCATCAAATCAATGCAAAGATATTATGAATAGTCTATAGTTCTTTTACGCAAACAATCATCTACGTATTACATAACTGATTATTCCGTTTCATGACGATGCGGAATATAAGTATGACTTACTAATGCAACGTGTACGAGTGATAAGTGTTAGTTCATCTCAAGAGAAGTCAGCGTATTATTTTTATTTCTACTATCTTCAAATGAATTCGACTCGAAATAACGTGAGAATTTGTCTCCAAGTCTCAAAACACGATAAACATAGTATGTGATTCATTACTAATAGAGTTTATATTTCATTATTGTGTTTGGAAACATAATATCTAATTCAAATCATATTAATTGAAAGATAATTATTATTTTATAATTCACTGTTCTATTTTAAAATACATAATCATTGAGTGTGTGAATTTCTATGTTTGATTTAAAATTAATTTATTCATTTGATGACATACATATGGAACATGTTACAGCTTAGTTTTAATTAATAGTGTAGATAATAAAAAAAAAACAATTATCATTCGCCCTTCAGCGTCTTTTTGGGAACACAGGATGGAAAATAATTTTCGCACAGGGCTTTAACTCAATTATTCTCACAGCGTTTCAATGCATTTTCAAATATACAGCAATGTCGAAGAGCTAATGGGCTTGCATCGTCAAGAAATATTATTAATAAATCGATGGATAATCGGTCTTCAGTGCTATAAGAGGGAACAACCTCTGAAGCAAAATATAAACAGAAAGATGAATAAGAAAAAATACTTAGAATGTATTGCATAAAATTAAAATCTAATTGATAGTTGTGAAATTATTTAAGTGATCGTCAAGAAATCCATTTATAAAGGTGATCGATTGTATTTAATATTTTTTGTTAAATATTGCCATTTTGTAATATATTCTTATGAAATTATATTTCACCAAATAAAATTTCTTCCATTTGGTATGAATAAAATAATCTTATATCAAACGCAACATCAATTCAGTTTACTCATTTCTTTGTCATTATATTCTGTGGGAGTGTTGCCAGTAACAATATAAATAATTTGATATTGTTGTTGTCTAGCTATTGTGCAAATTATTCCTTTCATTGCCATTTAAAGAGAAGATAGAAGTGCTGTGAATTAATCATGCTGACCGGAACATTTATTTACTATTGCAATATTCACAAATCCAGATGGCGCCATTTACAACGCTTCTGTGTAATAAGTTATTAACAGATGGCGGATAAAATGCGATTATCCTAATCATTCGATTGGTGGACTGGACGACCATCTTACAAATTGTAGCTTTTACATGATAAGGATGTTAAAGTGTTAAAAATGTCATGAGGCGATTAAATTGATATGATGGAGGCTTATTTTCGCTAACGTGTAATGTATAATGCAACTGATTGTCAACTGGATTTAATGGAAGGGGTTGGTAACCCGATATCAATCTCTCAAATATTTAATTAGGATATTAGGACCCAAACCTCGCTGTCATCTACATGTACTGCATACTGTGAAAGGTGTTTATTTCTAGGTAAATTTAAAAGTAAATTAATTTCATTTAACGAAAAAATAAAAAATCATTTTTCTAAAAAGAGCTAGTTAAGAACTTCATTTTATTATGCCTTTGTAATTTGTATTATGTAATAGTCTAACATTTTTTTGCTCATTTGTAGATTCTTCATAAAGTTTTTGGGGTCAATAGACCATTATTAATTAGCCTAGACAGTTTAGGGAGGAACACATTTTGTAGCCCGCATCATCAAATTGCAACGCTTATTTATAAAGGTATAATTATTTCACGGCAATGTCCGTCTTATAGAATCCTTGGCATTTATTTAATTCAAACACTCATAATAATAATTAATTTCAAATTACTTCTAGTTGTAGGATGTGAAATGATCTTTTAACAACGAATACTTATTTATAAAGTACACATTGTTTTTATTTTTAACAAGGTCAATGCCCAGAACTTTACAAATAGGCACAGGTATTTTAGTATTTAACAACAGTAGGAAAATATCTTATTTCGTATTGAGGAAAATTCTGATTATATCTTGCGTGCGTACATGTATGTACTTTGTACATATTTATATTGAATTTTATATTTAGTAGCTAATGCTGTATGTATTAAAGTTATAATTAAAACCATTTGATTCGTCAGATTTCTTTGCCGGGTACTACACAGAGCAAAGAAAAGAATAGGTTTTCAACATGTTTACGAGTTTCCTGTAAATGGCAGGTTTCGTAAAATATTACATATATAAAGTTTAAATTCTTCACTAGGCGATGAGGTATGCTGCCGTTCTGAATGTTTTGTTGGCACGGAGAGCTACTCCACTTTGTAAAAGATGTTGTGATGGCAATGATGGATGATAATATGTTAGATTCTTGTACGAGTATATCATACACCTTAAAACTATACATTTTCAGCCAGTTAGGTTTAAACATAATTTTGCGATATTTTTTTTCTAAGACGGGTTGAATTTTTGTTTAGCAAACTTTTATCAAGATCTACTCTTAAGTATGTATAAATTTGTATTGTTTAATATTACTGAAGAGAGAAAAGAAGACAAACATGTTGCAATGTATGTAACTCGTGACCGATTGATCTGTTTGCAACGCGTATCGAGTATCAAATCTTTACAGCACCAGTTTAAAATCAGTTTAAAAAAGTTTATGATTTTCTTACTACTAGACGCAATATTGTTTGGTAGATCATCTCTGTATGTACATTATATGTATGCACGTACATATTGATATAAGTGTCATATATAACTTAGTGGGTGTTGAATCTAACGATGAGACAGAGTATTATGTAAATCTCTTGTCAAACGATTCTTGTTGAACTTTTGCTCTTAACTACACATATGTATTTACCCAGATATTTACTCGCTACAAGTTGAGTGTTATGGAAAATAGGTTGTAACTCTCTCATCTGTTGCAATTTGTTTTCATTACATATGGTTACAAAGAGTTTTTTAGAATTTTTTGATACTGTATTACTTTTTTGCCAGACAGACATAGTAATAATATCAACCAAAACAGTCCTATCAGCAGAATGTGTAAACTTTATAATGTTTTGTGTACGCATCGCTTGGAAGGAGTGGATGTCTTTAGTGACTCCCTAACGGGGTTCAGGAAGTGTGTTGCTGCCAACTTTAATGTTCTTGTAGGTTAAGTTTCTAGGTTTAATTAATTATATACCTAATTGTATTTTTTCAGCTATCCTTTTTATAATATGTTGTTTGCGGTAATGTGAGTCTGTTTTACTGGACTTGCATTGGTTAGTTTTTACCCTTATGTTTGTTTTTTTTTTTGTATGATTTTGTTTGAACGTGCATGATGTAGACACGCTTAATTGGGGGGTTGGCCTGACCGGATCAATGTGTCTTTTTTCTTATTTTATGAATGTTTTGTCAACTCTCTGTGTGTGTCTCTGTAGAATAAATAAAAAAATAAATTATGGATATCTTACTTGCGTTATTAAATATTTGGTAAACGATTCGTAGTTTTGCTTAGAAGGTTGTAGCCACTATACTTAAATGATCTAGTTTTTTAGTGTCCTGTAAAAGGCAGGTGTTCGAAAAAAGAAAGACATTAAACTTCTCAAATCCAGTGGTGAGGTTTGCCTTAATTTGAATGTCTTAATTTTTGTTGGTACAAAGAAGACGGCCTGCATGTTTATTACATTCAACTGGTCTGCTGGCTCCCCATTTGTGGGATATGCCGTGATGGTGTAGTAGTGTAGTACCTAGTTAATATTTTAAAATACAAATTATGAAATAAAGGAGATTAAAGTTTCATCAGACTTTTATTTTATAAAACTTTGACGAATACACAACGCATATTCAGTTGTAAGATTTGAAACAAAAATTAAAATTTCATTCGAACGAAATAAGGTTAACTAAGAAAACTTTTTGATTATTTAATTAAGCATTAAGAAATTTGCTACATTCGGTGATGATTTTGCATAAAATTTAATTATTTTCCTCGTAGTAATGTCCTATCTACTCCAAAACTCTTGTACTTGATAGTGTTCAGATCTACAAGATAAATTCTCTGTTTCAAAGAAGACTCGACTGATATGAAAAATAGTAAGCTATTAGCAGTATTGCACGGAGTATCAATATTGGATATCTTGACACAATCACTGACCACATGAACCCTTTAAAATAATTACATATTAAACAACTGTGCTGCAAAATAATAATACGCCACTTGCATTTACCTAATAAAATTAATACTATCCATATTAATATGCATTATTGCACAGCGTATGGGAATCTCAATATAGTAGGAGTACCTTAACATACCTACTTGTTTTATTAATACATAATATTATAATATGTTATATGTGAATAATTTCCTTCTCTCCCAAGAACTGTGACATTTAGCGGTTCTATAGTACGAGTATAATACAATATATGTATTGTACAACGTATGGAAAACTCAACTGATTTGTTATTACATAACAAAGGTGAACAGTTCAAAAAATATTTAAACACGGTATTATCATTTCGGGCACAAAGATGATCGCAGTCATACTTTACAAAATATTAATGTCTACCTATATAATGTGGTGTATTTATATTAATTCAGGGACGTACGTTCTATATATTTCTTTCGTTAAGGTAATTCTGACAACATTATCTGCCTTTGGGTAAGTTGGATGATGTCGTGTTTTCATGATAAACTTATTAATTACAAAATATTATATATATTACAATAATATTGTTTATGTAATTTATCTATTATATAACATATATACAATTCCATGTAATGTACGCACAATATCC
Organism: Athripsodes cinereus; assembly: GCA_947579605.1. Classification (NCBI taxonomy): domain Eukaryota; kingdom Metazoa; phylum Arthropoda; class Insecta; order Trichoptera; family Leptoceridae; genus Athripsodes; species Athripsodes cinereus. Next base: position 10,793,442 of record OX388306.1, on the reverse strand, counting down.
ATTTGTTTGTTATTGTCAATTCGTATCTTTTGTCAATGCTATGTAAAACATTTTTCATATCCTGCTATATTTACTGGAGAAACTGATAAATTGTGCAGGAAAATGATAATTACTTAGTTTGTTACAAAAAAAAACTACATTTATGACATAATATATACATGCGTTCATATTTCTATTATATCTTATAAATGACACTGGATTTGTGACAAACCCTTAGTGTCAGTTACAAGATACATGTTAATGCCGTAAAGGTGAAGAAGGTCTGCAGAAAGGGAATTTAAAGCACGAATCTCTCGATTAAAATCTTTGTTTAGCATCGACCTGATGACCGCATCAATTATATCTCTATACCTACTTGCAGTGTTTAGTGAGTTCTCTCCTTTCGTTCCTGACTTTTATAGCAAGTCTTTAGGGTATTAATTGTATTACACTGGTCGCAGTAGAACTGATAGGTTGCGTAACTCTTCGGTGAATAAGGCAATGGCTTTGCTGAATGTAATGTCTCATATAATTATAATATAGACGGTTTATCACGGCGATGGATACAAAAAACGAGCTTTGACCGGGTATTTTTTACTTTTCGCTTTATCTGCGCAACTTATATTGCTATTAAGTTTTATGGAAACAGAGTAATAATATAATATATATCTATCTATAACATCAAAGTTTATCCCAAAAGTGTTGCAGCCAGCAGACTAAATGTCTTCACCTACCTCTCTCTAAGGCAAACATCTATAAATAGAAACTGTGTATTGTTAAAAAGCAATTACATAATTCTTAAAATTATGGAGCTTTGAACCTTTACAATAGGTACCAGATGCGAGTTCTAGTTCCAATTTATTCATACTATTGACAAAACATATCACTGACAAAACTGACATGGAATTTATATTGAAATACATAATAGTTTAAAGAAAATAGTAACCTAGTATTTTGACGTGAGATATTATTACCTCATAATAATGATTACTATAAAATATAGGTACAACAATGGTCCCATCTCTGACCTATGTTATTTTTAAATCATGTCTTCATACATACATCAACATTTGTGTGTAACCGCCAAATCATAATAATAATTATAATGAACAATTAAACTTTCCTATCTTTATTTCATCACACTATTCATCTGAACCCAAAATGCATAGCCTATTGAACATTTTATTAAATAATGCAAATACCATAGACTTAAATTGGTGGATTGAAAAGTTTAATAAAATGTATATCATCCCAAATATCTCAGGTTAGCAAATTCAGGTACCTGGGAGCAACCATAACGCCAGAGGGTGATCTCAGTTCGGAATTACCAATCCGCATAGGGGCAGCTAGTGGGGCTTTCAATAACATGAACAAAGTTTGGAAGGCGTCTGGACTCAGCATCAGGACAAAATGTCGCTTGTTCAATGCGTGCATCATCCCAATCCTTCTATATGGCTGTGAGTCTTGGCACTTAACCAAGGCTCAGGAGCGGAAGATACTAAGCTTTGAAAACAGGTGTCTTAGAAGGATTTTGGATGTCAAATGGTATGAACATGTTACAAATGATGCTGTGCGCCGGCGCACCCAGCAGAGACCTGTAATCTCCGTAATACAGGAGAGACGATGGTCCTGGCTGGGACATGTTTTGAGAATGCCTAATGATAGTTGGCCAAAAAGAGCACTGTTCTTCCGTCCGCAGGGGTTCCGTCGGCCCGGGCGTCCCTCTTTCACAATACACCGTTCCTATGACAACGATATCAGAGCGCAAGGAATGTCGTGGAAAGAGGTGACGCAATTGGCACAAAGACGCTCTGAATGGAGGAGGCTGGTTTCTGCCCTGTGCTCCCGAGAGGAGCGTTGAGGGCGATGATGATGATGATGATATCATCCCATTATTTGTTTTAATTTGTGTGAGCTTGGGGAGTGTTTTTCAAATCTATCCGATGCCAATCCATTCAGATTCCCAACACGATTATGTTGCTTCCTATGAAGGTGAATAATAAATTTATTGTCTTCTGATTTTTATTCGTCGTTTATCTTACATTAGTTTTATATTCACTTTAAAGTAACCGTCGCCATTCTATAATGCTTAAATTTTAATTGAGCAATAATAATAATAATAAACACCTTATTGCCAAAATAAATTTTACAACAGGCGTACATATTGCCTTGAGGCAATGTCTTCCAGTAAACCTACAGCAATATGTTTAACTATTTTAAGTTGATTTAGAGTACATTGGATGAAGAAAAAACATATATTTTGACAAATGTTTTTGTTAAATGAATGTGATAAATAACATTTTTTTGAGGTGACTTTATTATTCAGGGATATGGACAATTGATGCAATTTTTCATAAAGTGCATCGGTTTCCTTGTTACTTGCTAAGTAGAAGTGATCCTAACGAATATACAAATAAATATACGCAAGGGATGTACTAATGGATTCAAATATTGCACGTGGAACGTTGTTTCAAATAAATTAGTATAAATATCAAAAAAATTATAGACTGAATATCATATTTGCAGCCACGTTTTTCCTTAACAAATTTCATATATCAATGGTTAATAATATTGTAATTTAGAACAACAATTCGTTCTATGATTGATTATTACAACTATTACAATCAGCTTCTTTCGGCTCCATATCACGAATTGCAAGAGATCAGTCTAAGATTAGATTATAAATAATTAAATTAACTTACTGATGAACACAGTTTACTCTTTGATAACTCTTTGAGTCTATTAGGAAATAACTACATAGGTAATCGGCGAGAGAATAAAATAATAATTGATTCCATAATACCTTCGTCTAATTGAAACTATTCATATAATTTTGAAGAAACTAAATAGTTAGAAATTATTGTATGCCATTGTGCAATTTTTTTGTGAAATAACTTTTGTCGGACTTTCAATGGGAGATTGGTTTCAAGATACATGGACACGAAATAAAGAAAAAGTATGCCATTCATACAATAAAATGCCATCAAAGTATATCCCACTAGTAGGGTAGCCAGCAGATCAGCCGTAAGTAATAAACATGCAAGCTGATCTCTCAGTGAAAGCAAAATATTAAAAACCTCATCGCTGAATTCAATATATATTTTTGATCACATGCCTTTTACCGGACACTCAAAAACTTACAGAAAAGAATAGGAGATCTTTTCGTAGCCGGGTTCTCTATAAAAATTCTTCGTGATATTATTTTATTTGTATACTAGCTGTCAATAATATCTTCACGTTTTTTTAGTGACAAGAGCTAACACTTTTATAAGACCGCAAGTTCACTACATGCAGTGCATCTATTGGGTTTCCTTTGGAAAGATCCTTTTCAAAAGATTCCACACACAGGGGTATTTTGGCTAGCCAGCTCTTTTGTCTGCCTACTGTGGCACCTTCGGAGTGGACAAGTTTTGTTAAGTGCAGAATTTCGGATAAATGGAAGTCTCCAGACTTAACTATGGTATCCGGGTGGATGTAGGGTATCCTTTAATGGGCCTCCTTTGGAGGGATATGACATAAAGGTAAAGATATATTTTAACATTTTTGTAATGTAAATATGTTAATATGAAACTGTAATATACCTATCCTAATGCGATGCAGCCATGAGAATGCAAAACAAATCAAAACCAATCAATATGTCCTTAATTATGTAAACTCCTAGTTAACATTAATTTTTAACACCTTAATGTCATGTTTAAAAAATATCGCTATAATTTTATTACTAAACACCTCGTGCTAAAATTGCGAAATGAGAATTAAATTGTGAATTTATAGGTAATATAATTGCAATAAACGTAATTTAATATTATTATTTTTTTTTTTTTATTAATTTTGATAAACTTCACAGTGTTTATGAAGAAATTTGTAGGTGCCTACGAGGAGTATTGGTCATGTAGTTATGTATTCATAAAGTTTCAATTTAGCCGAATCATTCCAAGCGCTCGTTAATTCACGAGGTACTTGTAATATTTCATGACTTTCAACCTCCTCAAATTATTTGCTGTTATCATGCAGTAATTTATTAAGGATGAAAAAATCTACCCAAGATATTTCGAACCTAAGTGAATTATTTTGTATTTATAACTCTTAATCTATATTAAAAATGTATCCTTTTAACTTCTATCTTGAATATTTATGTTACACGAAATCTCGCTACATCGTTAAACAGATTCATCTAGAAGCTTTTATGCTTTAAAGCTAGGGATCTAATTGTATCGGCTTACTCCTTATAACCAGTATTGGTCAAGAGTCTCCCGTTTGGACCTACGCAGAATATAACAGTTGCCGTCTTCCTTAAAGAACTCCACACTTAATTTATGTCGCCATATTATCATCTTGTGTACCCACGCTTCTGTATTCTGTTCTTGGCCTCTAGTTGTACTATTAATGTAAACCGGAATCTTTCAGTCAAACATATCAGACGCTTTGGCTGTATTTGTGTAAAATTTTCAATTTAATAATAGATTCTGACTAAATAATCAATAGGTAGTTCACGTCATGTCAATTATATTATACGAGTAGCTACTTACAATATTAATGAGTTTATTTAAAATACATGTATTGGAGACGAAATCAATGTTCGATACTTAAAGGTAATTTCTTGTGCTTTTTTTTATCAATATATTAGTTCCGCGCTAAAAATTAAATCTTATATCATGGGTAATAGCTCGACAATACACAATTTACCAAACTCATATAATATATGTAATTTACAACACCCAGACTCCACCAGATAAAAAATAAAACTATTTGCCCTGGCAGGGAATGGCCTCTAAAGGCAAGAGCGTCACCTCTGCGCCACACCGGTCGCCGTTAAATTATATTTTCTCATTTAATTATTTTATGGATTATGTCTAAATACTTGAAATGTGTTGAGACTTAACTTATTAAATTAATAAACAATATCTTTCGGATAATACTTACTTCTAAAGTTTCTCAAGACGTAGGTACGTATTACATGTATGTTAAGTGTCAAATAAATTTATTGCAATGAGACAACTTCATACGGTCAGGATCGCCTTATCATTCGGTACCTATATGACAGTAATTCAGAATTCATCATCATCATCATCATTGCCCTCAATGCTCCTCTCGGGAGCACAGGGCAGAAACCAGCCTCCTCCATTCAGAGCGTCTCTGTGACAATTGCGTCACCTCTTTCCACGACATTCCTTGCGCTCTGATATCGTTGTCATAGGAACGGTGTATTGTGAAAGAGGGACGCCCGGGCCGACGGAACCCCTGCGGACGGAAGAACAGTGTTCTTTTTGGCCAACTATCATTAGGCATTCTCAAAACATGTCCCAGCCAGGACCATCGTCTCTCCTGTATTTCGGAGATCACAGGTCTCTGCTGGGTGCGCCGGCGCACAGCATCATTTGTAACATGTTCATACCATTTGACATCCAAAATTCTTTCATATGATCCTCTTTCAGATTGAAGATGTTTTGACACATATTTTTAACTTTTCTGTTTCTACAGCAACAGTTCCAGCTAGGTGGAAAGAAGCATTCATAATACCGTTACCCAAGGTGGCATCACCCTGCGTACCCAAAGATTTTCGACCAATATCAATATTACCTTGTCTCTCTAAAGTACTTGAACGCCTGATCTTTGAACAAGTTTATTCCTTTCTTAACCAACATAGCTTACTTAATCCATTTCAATCAGGTTTCCGCACTCGCCATAGTACAACATCCGCTCTAACAAAAATTACCGACGATATTCGACTGGCCAAGGAAAATGGTAATCTCACCCTTCTTGTCTTATTAGATTTTAGTAATGCCTTTAATTCAGTTGATCATGATATTCTAATAGGATTTCTTGAAAGACTTAATTTTGGCCGCTCTTGTCTAACTTGGTTTAAAATCTAATCATATCTCTCAAACCGCCAACAATGTGTCAAAATGTCTGATAAATTATCTGACTGGGTAAATGTGCAGACTGGAGTTCCACAAGGCGGTGTACTTTCACCTTTACTGTTTTCTCTTTTTATCGATACCATATCAGCAAATCTTAATTCCAAATATCATATGTACGCTGACGACCTCCAATTGTATACTCATTTTCCTTTAAGTAACCCCACTTCTGGCTTCGACATAATGAATCTCGACCTCGAAGCTATTTCGAATTGGTCCACTTCTCATGGCCTTCTACTCAATGCCTCTAAAACCCAAGCCATCGTCATCGGGAGTAATCGCAAAACAGTGAAATTTTCAATGGACTCCCCTCCACATCTTACCCTTTGTAACTCTAACATCCCTCTTTCGAAAACGGTCAAAAACCTAGGTGTCATATTTGATCAAAATCTTTCTTGGATAGATCATATCAAGGAGGTAAGTCGCAAAATCTTTTTCAGACTACACTCCTTCAAACGATTACAATTCTTCCTTCCAGTTGACACTAAACGAATGATGGCTTTGTCCATTCTACTACCAATCCTGTTCTATGCAGACTGCACCTTTCTAGATACCACTGAAGAACTCAGTGCGAAGTTGGATCGGCTGCAGAATGCTTGCATTCGCTTTATCTTTGGTCTAAGAAAATATGACCACATCTCTCAATTCCGTACTGAACTCAAATGGCCATCATACAAGGAATCCCGTAATTTACATATACTTTGCTTTCTTTATAACATCCTTAAGCACGAAGCTCCTCAATACCTCTTCGAACGGTTTGTTCCCCTTTCTTCCCATGGTCTATCGTTAAGGTCACAAAACAATCGTCGTTTAGAATTCCCACCTCATAGTACATCTTTTTATTCATCTTCTTTTACCGTACATGCTACCAGAATCTGGAACAACCTCCCCAATGATATTCGGTCCTCTTCAACTATAGGCTCATTCAAACATAAAGTAAAATCCCTCATAAACAACCCACCATCTCATCAATAGTAGATAGTTCTCACTTAGATACATATAATATAGGTTTATGGTTGTGAATGCTTACATTTTTATCTTTTATTTTTTTTTATATTTATATAGGTATTCTTGTTTCATATTATATATTTCATTTTCTGTTTATCTTTTGATCTAAACTCACTTTATACTAAAACAGTTCTCAAACATTGTAGTAGGTTTACTGGAAGACATTGCCTCAAGGCAATATGTACGCCTTTTGTAAAATATTTGTATATTTGACAATAAAGTGTTTATTACTATTATTATTATTATTCTTCTAAGACACTTGTTTTCAAAGCTTAGTATCTTTGGATAATACTTACTTCTAAAGTTTCTCAAGACGTAGGTACTTACATGTACATATGTTAAGTGTCAAGTTTTATTGCGATGAGACAACTTTATACGGTCAGGATCGCCATATCATTCGGTATATGACAGTAATTCAGAATAATTGTATTTTCATAATAAATGTATGTATCTGAAGTAGATATATTATGAACAAATATTATTTTGTACATATAAATGTGCTTGAAAGACTTTTAGTAGAACATTAAAAAACATTCTGTGCTTTACCGATGTCCATAATAATATGTATAGTTTTATGATCTTTTCAATGAATTTCAATTGAAAAGATTCATCATTACATAATTGATCTGTTTCATCATTCTCAATATTTATCATATTATTATTAATGTGGTGGTACCTACTTTGCAATGTAATATGAACATATGTAAACTCACCCAATGACTATCTTTGTATGTATCTTTGCACAATCATATAAATACCTAGAAGTATTTAGTATCCATGGAGTAAGTAAAATAACTGGATTGTTCAAAGTTATATTCATTCATATTGTACTCAATAATGAGCTCCTTTTTTTTATTTTGTTTCATTTATGAATATTTTGTTTGAAACTTGGGCTATCTGAAAACTTTCTAACCTCATTCTTTGACTTCTGAGCAACTGCAGAAAAACAATCTGTCGTCAAATAAAGAGTCTTGGCAGCGGTCCAACTTTGGGTGACAAACACGGTCGTATGATTTTAGAAAATGAACGTTCTAGGTGGCCGAAGATCACTACATCTGCAGAAATGGTCAATTTTAAATGGTCAGTTTTAGGGGGTCTAAAACAATGTATTTTTTTATGTTGTTGTTCTCTATGTTAATTTGATTGTTAACATGTCAAAGGCTAATGCCGTGAATACATGTAAATAAATAAAATAAATAAATAAAATAAAAATATGTATCACGTACATATTCGTGACTTGTATATATATTGAAGGAATATTTTAATATATTTTTAATAAAATAAATGTTATGATTCTACCTCATCATTTTCAATTTGCGTTTAAAAATAGCTGATAAGAAAATAGTTTTTGTCTTTTCTTTAGGAAAATTTTAATCACAATATTGATTGCAATTATTCTTTTGTTTTAATTTTTATACTGTGAAAGTTGAAATTAAAAATTAACATCTATACCTATCTATTTAGTTTAATAACTTAATATTTTGGTGCCATCCGAAAATTATTTGAAAGAAACATAAAATAAGTAAAGCATTGTTCTAAATCTTAACGATCATAGCACCTATTTGACGGTGACCGCTTTGAAATTATGCATAACTTTCATTTGGTTATGTATCGATTTTAGTTAGATTATTACTTCTATGACTTTATATTATTATGATGTGTTTATTATATTCATTATTATAATGAGCGAAGTACTGATTGAAATGTTTTATTATACGTTATTATTATTTATACAATTATATTTACAAATACTTGGCTCAGATTCTAGTAACCAAATACGTACATACCTCTCATGTAACCCAATTATTTAATATATACACTCGATATGGGTCATTTGGTTTTTTTTATATATATAATGACATATAATTTTGTTAGACTTGTCTCTGTTGTACATATTTATAAATGTTATGTATAATGTTTTTTTATCATGTAATAGGCTTATACCGTGAATTTAAGTAAATAAATAAATAAATAAATAAGGATTCATACTTCTAGGGAATCTGCTAAGTGAGAGTTGAATCAAATTCGTTAACATTAAATTCCCAAAACCTAGTATTGGATTGTCAAGCAATGAAATATTAGAGGCTGAATAGACATAAACAATGCAGGGCATTGGTTCTTTGGATGAGTGATTTTTAAGCAGCTTTGAAGTGGTCGGTAACCTATGATACAAGAGTTTTTGACATCTTTATATCAAACCAAGATCCTTCTTTACAAGTATTTAGTTTTAATGCTCAACTGCTTCTAATGGCCCCCAACCCAACTAGGACAAGAGGAAGAAGATGTATGTATGTATGTATGCTCAACTTACACAATTAATCTACAGTTTCTTCCCAGATTTTTGTGAACGATTGAGAAAGCATTTCCTATCCCTCGACCACTTTTTCGTTCAGCTAGTGACGGGCCACAGCGATCTGAGGGGCAAGCTTTTCGACCTTGGGCTTTCGGAGAGCCCGTGGTGTGTTTGTGGGATTGAAAAACAGTATGCGGACCACATCCTTGGGGTATGTCCAGTGATGACGGATGCTTGGGATCTGATGATCGAGGAAATGAGTGAAAGGACCCCCAGACCTATTTTTTTGGTGATGTTCTGTTGTGCCCTCAAAACTTTAGAATCTTCAGAAAGTTTGTAGATACCTAGGTATCTAGGTGGGACCTCTTGCGTTTGCCGGGCTCACCTCTTTCGTGTGGCGAACTCGTTTTTCGTTTTTGTGCGTCCGTCTCCCCTGGTAGAGATTAGCATTGACTGGAATGTCCTCTTCGGGAGAGAGAATTTTCATATTACACTGATACCGGTGATTTTTGCACTCACTATCTTGGATCCTGAAAAATTTCTGAACATCATATTTCTGCTTTTTGTACCACATTTTGATTATTATATTTTTCCCCATGTGTGCACTTTGGATCCATGTATTGTTTAAATAAAAATATCTATATTGGTGTTTCACTTCCTTAAGGGATATTGAAAGTAGTTTAAAAGATTTCCACGAGGTGGATTTGACCAGCTGGCCATTAAGTCTACCCATGTGGCTCGACCGTGAGGGTAATTTTTTTTTGTCAGCAGGTGCGGATAAATAGGAGTCTTTGACTCCTGAGGCATCCGGGTGTGTGAAGGGTCCTTTCAATTACCCAAATGTTTGAGTAAATTTTTAAAGTAGGTATTAAAAAAAAGAAAATGAATTTTTATTTATTCATTCATTCTTATATGCACCACCTACATTAATTCGTTACACAAACGTAGGTTGGTGTATGAAATAAAAAATATTAATGTGTACGTATAAGAAAATTAATAATTTATTTAATGATGACACTTTTTTACGTATTAAATTGCATATCACCTAAGGCAAAAATGTTTGCAAATAACCATATATGTAAATAAATTATAGTAATATTTTGTAATTAACGTTACTTATATTGGCCTTACCATGTTATGTATCTATAGATATTTATTTATTTCATATCAACAGTACACTACAGACAATATAATGCATAAGAACAAACAACGCAGACAAAAAATGGTATCAATATATCGCCCTTATTATAAGTGTACACAAATTAAAAATTCATATTAATTTTGAAGCCCATAAGGTTGTCAAATTTAAATAAAAGAATAGCAAAATGATAAAAAAAGCGACCACATTAGACAATAAAAAACAATATAAAGAAGTATAACAGTTATCTGTTCTTACAATAGGAATAATTAGTCAATATATTTTTATAAACAATCCAGATTAACTGTCATTCACTACATTAACCTAACCTACCTACCTGTCCAACACACAGAAAAAAACATGTATTAGTGTCAAAAACATAAGGGAGTAAAGGGAAAAAAAACATTGAGATGTAGAGAGACCCAAAAAGTTAACTATTATAATTACTATGATAATAACAAATCGCTGCACAGCACCTGTAAAATTGACCTCTTAAAACCGCGTGAGCTACCGGCGAACATGTCAATGTCTCCAAACTCAGATATCATCACAGCGAATACGCTGCATAGACGTTTAGGTCATGTGCTAAAAAAAAGAGACATTCGGGACGGGTGGTTCACCTCACTGGTGATTTTAAGTGTGTTATTAAATAATCTTGCAAAAACAAACATTGAGTTTTAATAATATTATAATAACTTTTGTCGTTTTATAGGTTTATCCTTTAGCAAACTGGAAATCAAATAATTAATGGAACAAAATAAGTACCAAATAAAAAGGTATTACATAATCAAGGTCCTGATGAGATTATTTATACTCAGTAATATGTAAATTAAATTATTTATCATGTAATTTTACGTCGTTGTATGTCGAAATAACAACGCGTTGATTGTCAATAGTCTAAGAAACTTTATTTATGATAATTTAGTAAATGGGGAACTAATCGACAGAGTTTGAATAAATACATCGTTTAAATGAAATAAAAACATCATCAATGACTTTGAATATAAAAATAATCACTGTAATAATATATTTTTACACAGTGTTAAAGTAATATAATAAACCTACTTGCTTTATGAACAAAATTCGATAGTAAAACTAATTATAATATACATACAGTGGCTTGCTTTCCATATATGCAAAAAAGCACCGCATGCTTAGCAAAAATTTGCATATTTATTTATTTAACACAACATACGGCAATTGCCTTTACAAGTATACAGAAAAACTTTATATTGTCTGAAATTGTTATACAAAAACGACGAGATCGTGAAATATCTCAAATTCCTATACTTAATTGAAATTTTGGCGACGGAGCAGTAGAAATTTGGTGAGTCGGGTATTTTCTTAAATTCGTATACCGAATTGTGGAAATAATAAAAAAAAACATTCTGAAAGCATGCCCAATATAAAAGGTCTATTCCCGCCACTGTATATATATATACTTGAACTGGTGATACTATTTAATTGAATGCTTACATATCATTACTAGAATGATTTATATAAAGCTAATTGAAAATTTAATGATGTACCTACCTATCATTACATAACATACAGAATAATAATGTCGCATAATCTCTGTATCTGCATATTCTATAAATCTCAAAGTCAAAGTCTCTAATTAGACTCCTCACATTTTACAAATGTACGGATCATATAATTTTTGATTATTTGGGTAGGCATAAACCTATTTTTTTATGTTAATGTTTTAGGGTTGACTGGAAGACTTTGCTCAGCAACAAGTCTGCCTTTTGGCCTAATTTTGTTATTTGTTACGTTTTGTAATGTTGTATATTATTGTTTATGTATTTGTAAAAAAAATTGGTCAATAAAGATTTATTAATTAATTTATTTATCTTTGCCTTCTAAATATAATGCAAGTTTAGTCCAGTGAAACAGTTGATATTAGTGATAGGGTCGTTGTTAAGACTTATTTATTAAGAATGCAACTTTTATACACATTTTATTAATACTCTATAGATCTGATACAATAAATTTAAAACTTTGTTAATTCAATCAAGTATTTTTCATCTCATTTTATCATTAGGGCATTTTATCATACAAATAAACTAAACATGCAAACCTTCCTCTCCACGATTTAGCTCATCGCTGAACTAAAGATTTTACTTGTTTTACGATTTTTTTATCATGTGTTTCAGTTTTTTACAGGACACTCAGAAAACAGAAAACAGTGGGAGACCAATTCTTTTGTGTTAGTTCAGCTCAACGGAGTGGTGTTTTAAAGTTGCTTATGAAATCATACTTACACTTTTAGAATATTTTGAGTATGAATTATGATAATACATACCTATTTGTGAACATCACTTAAAATGATTTGTATTTTTTCGATAATGAATTTATGGTTTACATGAGAAATAGTTGGGCTCATACTTCTAATAGAAGATGACAACTTAAATTTATTGTAGGGTTTATACGATAAGATGGTTAATTCTTAGGTTTTAAACATTGTAACCACATAACACATGTTATCTTCAAGGCTGGAATAAAAAGTCATTAGACCTAGTGAGGCATAGGTAAATAATATTACCATTTTATAATATTTATTATACAGAATAAGGTAAACGGCTAAATGTTTACTATGCATTGACACCTGCTAGTGAAAAATATTTAGAAATATTTTTTTAAATTGACGATATATAAGCAGAATAATGTCACTTCAAATCATTTCATTCAAAAATTGTGACCTAATCAGTTGATACCTACACAGTTTGTTTTTAATTAAAATGAAATTGGTGAGCAATCGTTGTATTACTAATTCGTATAAAACTGTTAAATATGCTAGTGAACTTAACTTTTTATAACGCCAATAATTCGATTGATAATATAACATGTGAATGTGATATTGTGAATTATATAATAAGATTTAATTTTTAATATCTTAGCCGAAATAAAACTCGGTCCCAAGATAGGATGACAATAAAATAAACGTACTAACTGCATAATTATAAAAAAAAAACATGCAAGTAATCATTTCATAGCAATAAAAATAAGGCTTTCAGACAGGGTTGGTTCGTCATTGTTAAATTTAAGATTTTTAAGTCTTATCTTGATGTTTTACGAATGTCAAAACATAAATGAGGGAGGGAAGTATTCTACGTCGGAAGCTCAACGGAGCAAGCAAGTTATTGTTTTGTTAAATTTAACTATTGAAACTACCATATAAGGCTAAAAAAAGACAATGTCGTCATTGTCGGTAGTGACTTGGTCGGGAAGTTGTCTTTTCTAAGCCCTATATGGTAGTTTCATGTGTTAAATTTACATGTATAACCTCATACAATGGTTAATTGTAAAAATAACCTCGATAAGTTTTTGTTGAAAACTACGAAAGAAACTGTACATCAATAAACATTCAATCACATGAAATTATGCATAACTCTTCCTAGCTACAAATATATAATATATTATTACAATGTTTTACGCATACAGTTATTCCGTATACATATTAGATAGGTAGTTCTAAAGAATAATTATTATGATGAACGTTTGTACTATGTTTGTATGTTATATGAGTTGCCCCCTAGCAAATTTACGTAGCTATAGTATTTCATCATTGAAATAAACACATAATATGCAATAATTACAACCTTTTCGTATCAAATAATACACAATAATAAATTTAAAGTCATTTGTAATACTAACGAACGCGTATCTATCAGATATTTATTTTATTCTAACGATACGATGGTTTTTAGTTATCATTGTTGTTTCGATGCTGTGGAAAAACATATTGCGAGTAAAACCTTCCCTATGCATAGGTACTCCTTAAAACAAAAGTCAAATAGCTTAGACTGTAACAAACAAAATATTAAATTTGCAATGGGAGAAGAATGTTTCCTTCTTAAGTTCTGAAATTATTCACTGAATTTGTAAATTTTAATATTTATTAAAGCTTAGTTTAATTAAAAAAAAAAAAATTAAAGTAAGTATTTCTTTACAGGTAATTTTCGTCGCTTGCATTGGAATAGTAGTGTTTGCAGCTCCGCAAAGGGAATCACCAAAAATATTAAGCTATGCCGATGAAAACGATGGATCAGGAAATTACACCTTTGCGTAAGTATTTTATCTATTTATTCCATATGATAAGTTGTTGATTTTTCAAAAGAAGATCCACTTAAGACTGCATTTTTAGAGATCGCAGATTACTCAGAAGTCGAAGGACTGTTACTGTTTGTTTACTTTTTTTAGTTAAAACTTTTTTCATCACGGGTGGACAGAGTGAAGAGCTAGTGGGAATCATACCATAATAATCTTTACATTTTCGATCATAAAGTAAAGGTATATTATACAATTTTTAGCTTTATTGGTCAATAAACTGATATCGAAGGTAATTATAATTTTTATTTACTTATCAACGCGACTTCTCTTCAAAAACTCCGTAATTATGAGCAATAACACCGTTAAATTATAAGATACGAACTGCGGTTACAAACTTAAAATAACGAGATAATTTCCAACACCAATTCTTTACAAACATTGTATGTATGTATGTAATGCTTGCAATTAGCGGCCAGCGTATTGCAATAATAGTGTATGGAGAGATTCATCAGGGTCATTGGGGCATACAGATGGATATTGTACATAAACATTAAGATTGATGTTTCTTTATTAAAATATATTACATGTTTGATAATTTGTTGTACAATTGTATGTATAAGAAAAACCGTTTTACAATGAGTTTGGAACTTGTTGCATAATTTTTAAAGATGATTATTCAAAAATCTCTTCAATTGTAATTTTCGTTCGCCGTTCCATTTAGTTTACATTTATTTTAGATTTTTTTTTTGAAAAATTATATAGTCTATTTTCTACATTACTAGTTGCCAGTGTGTTGCTTTTCGAAACTTGTGCGAAATGCCATAATGAAATGAATAAAAAATTCTGCCTCCTCGGTATATTGGTTAAATTTAGAACAGTATATTAACAATAATAATAATAATAAACACTTTATTGTCAAATATACAAATATTTTACAAAAGGCGTACATATTGCCTTGAGGCAATGTCTTCCAGTAAACCTACTACAATGTTTGAGAACTGTTTTAGTATAAAGTGAGTTTAGATCAAAAGATAAACAGAAAATGAAATATATAATATGAAACAAGAATACCTATATAAATATAAAAAAAATAAAAGATAAAAATGTAAGCATTCACAACCATAAACCTATATTATAATATGTATCTAAGTGAGAACTATCTACTATTGAGATGGTGGGTTGTTTATGAGGGATTTTACTTTATGTTTGAATGAGCCTATAGTTGAAGAGGACCGAATATCATTGGGGAGGTTGTTCCAGATTCTGGTAGCATGTATGGTAAAAGAAGATGAATAAAAAGATGTACTATGAGGTGGGAATTCTAAACGACGATTGTTTTGTGACCTTAACGATAGACCATGGGAAGAAAGGGGAACAAACCGTTCGAAGAGGTATTGAGGAGCTTCATGCTTAAGGATGTTATAAAGAAAGCAAAGTATATGTAAATTACGGGATTCCTTGTATGATGGCCATTTGAGTTCAGTACGGAATTGAGACAATACCATATTATAAAAAAGATTAATTAACTTTTCGATCTCTAAGCCCGCTACTTCGGATACCGTGCCGTGAGGGGTGAGGGTATTATATTATTATTATTCTTCTTCTTCTTCTTATGGCCTTAAACCCGTACTTCCAGCTCACTCAACCATCGTACGGCTGCCTCCGAGGCGTCATGTATTTCTCTCAGTCCCCCGTCAATGGAATATAGGGGGCACTGCTCCACGATATTATTATTAAACGTAAAGGAGAGTATTATTATCTAGCGATTATAATAACTACACGTCACGTCACTACAAATCACGTTAAAACTTTAAACTAATTATCAGTAAAAACAAATAGATTGATAAAACATAATTACACAAGGTTTTATAATTAGTCTTTTTACCCTCAAAATTAACTAAGGCTCATGCTTTGGGGGATTAAAGAGCTATTTTTTTAATTCAATAAATTCGATAACATAGATATGTTTGCAAATTGAAAATTGACGAATTTGAATTTTAATGATCTGTCTTACTCTTTTTATTTAGTTTTTAAGTGTCCTGTAAGAGGCAGGTATGCATCACGTTTAAGAAATTTAACATCGTCAATTCGGCGATGAAATGAATATCATAACTGTTTTAGCACGAAGAGGATGACCTGCATGTCAATTACATACAGTTAGACTTGTGGGAAATGCCGTGATTATATGAATAAATGAATGAGTAAAATTTGAAAATAGTATTTAAATTGCACAAATTAAAATTTTAATATAAGTTCATGAAAGGTATTATAAAAACCAACATTTATTGTGCCAATATTGCTGGGTATAAAATAATATCCTTTGCTAGTAACTACACCAAATTCAGAAAGAAAAAATAATGTTCATTATACGGAAGATGTTTTGCATTGTTAACATAATAAATAATCATCATTTCATGCAATCACTTTTATGCATTTGAATAATAATTAATATCAAACTAATTTATCTGCAGTTTAATAGATTTTTTACGGTCAAAAATTGTATGCAGATAAGTACTGTCTGTAGTTATATCGTGAGAGAAAAAAATCATGTGTAAAAAATCTCATCACACTGACCAATTGGTGAGTCGTTTACAAGAAGGTGAAAAAGTGCAAGGAAAATTTGACATAAGAATATAATTATTCGTAGGATGTATTGAACATAAAATATATCCTTGAACCGTTACAAAATACCTCACAGTAAAAATAATATTATTACTGACAAAGAGACGATTCTTACAGGGATCTTTACAGCTGAAGGCCAATGCGATCCCAGAAGATTTTGATTCCCAATGCGATTGTTCAATTATCAACAGTAAAATCAAAGGAATAGTTAAACAAAAATAATACAATATTAATTATAAAATTATTCATACAAACTGCATTTTATCATAATATCTAGCTTTGAAATTGTTGTAATATTAATCTCAACTTTTATATTATGTCTGTTGTTAAATATTTATACAGTGGTACCTCGACATACGAGTTTAATTCGTTCCGCAACATTGCTCGTATTTCAAATTACTCGTATCTCAAAGCAAATTTCCCCATTGAAATTTATTGAACTGCCATTAATAAATAATAAAAGAGAATGTAAAGAAATAAACTAGATTTATAATGTGTTAAATTCGCTTCATTTTCGTCACTGCTTTTCTCTTCACTAGTCTTTACCCTTTTCGCCACGCTTTTCTCACTTTCATCTGTAGGCCGTTAAAAAAATTACATGTCCAAGTAGGTTTCTTTCTTTTTCCCTTTCAGAATGTTCCGGAAATGAGTTAGGCAAGTGTCATTAAATAGTTCGTATTTCAAAGCAAAAAAATCGCTCGCTCGACGGCTCGTATCTCAAAAACTCGTATGTTGGGACACTCGTATGTCAAGGTACCACTGTAATATTATTATAGTTATATTTATATCATGAAGGTCGTATGATATCAAAACGTATGTATGTGGGATGAGATAATCAATAAAAATGACCTTTCATTCTGGTCATTATCTTAAAGAAGACAAGTGTTCAAACAGCACCAACAATGTGAAGGTACTTATTTATAATAACATAATTATAATGTATTGAAGGTATCAATCACATCATCTTATAACACTTTCAACTTCATGAATAGGAGTTTTGAATACGCACCATCATCTATAAAAATTATTTATCATCATATATTATTATTTTTGAATGCAGTAATTAAATATTACGAAATATTTCAATGAACCTACATACGTAAATGCATTTATCTTTTATTGTTACCTACTATGTATTTTGGTAGTAATTTATAAACAAGTTAATTTTTAAATTTATCTTCAATAAATTCAATAAAATTTTATTTCTTATAGACATCTTCTTTCTCTTATTCTAGTTGAGTCAGGGTACCATTGCGCTTAGGTGCTTTCTCCAGAGATACGTTTCCACACTAATCCAAGTTTTTCAC
The DNA here is from genome assembly GCA_947579605.1 of Athripsodes cinereus. Lineage (NCBI taxonomy): Eukaryota > Metazoa > Arthropoda > Insecta > Trichoptera > Leptoceridae > Athripsodes > Athripsodes cinereus. The sequence goes on along the minus strand of OX388306.1, from coordinate 10,775,124 downwards.
ATAAATGTCTGGCATATGTATACTTACTACTAGGTACACCTATTCCATCACGGCATATCCCACAAGTAGGGTATACTTACTCTTGCCGATTTCATTTAGGTACACCTGCAGGGCTACTCCTGAAGTGGTTTTAATCTAGTGTCTTAGATATTATGTCAAATTAATGTCCATGGAAATAAAGAAGCTACTTACATATAATGTAATATTGAGAGTTTTCGAAATCGTTGAACTTTTAACAATGAACGTGTGATATTTAGTACTCTTAAGTCTAGACAGTTTATTTTCAAGTGCATCAATATAATATGAAACGTTCAGTGGATCTAACCATAATGGATCAAGTCAGTTATTTCTTAAAATAGTTGTTAGTGGGTTCTCGATTAATAATTTATGCGGTGTCAAAACAAACGTGGCCCTAAGTTCGAAATCTGAGCCACAAGTATATGACTCTAATCTGTTGACTATATCTACAAATATCTCAGATTAGTTTTTTATGGATTTATCCACTATGGTTCTGAACACTTCACATGGCATAATAATCTAGTATTTCTAAGATACTTAATTAAAATTCTACAAGATCACCTAAGAAGAAGCCTCCCTGACGCTGACCACCGTTTTTATACTTTCTTCCACATTTCAAAATTCTATAATTATGGTATCTTGCCCATTGGCGGGTGGAGTATTTTGCTCGGCCATTGAATAATAAATAGAAAACTTTTATTTTCGGTTTCCAGGTTTCAATCAGAGGATGGAATTGAGAGACAGGAACAAGGGCGTTTGTATCATCCGAATACAGAAAATGAAACTTACATTGTAAGTGGAACTTTTACATACACTGGTCCTGATGGAGTACTGTATAAAATCACATATCAAGCAGATCCAGCTGGTTTTCATCCATCAGGAGAACATATTCCACTGGAACTCCCAATAACTAAGTGATTTCTTTGATCCTATAACTTAATCACTCTTTGCTTTTATGAGACTCTTATGAATTTCGTTTTTACTTTTACTTGAGGGCAACTGATTGAAAATTTAGTTAATTATACTCCTCTTAACATATTATATTGATTAATCAATATTTACTGAAATATCAGTTGATGTTCCTATATCCATTTTGTGGATAAAAATACACAAAATAATGAGTTCTCTTTTAAATTAAACTTAGACAATATGAACATAAATAATTGTATTTGAGTTTTCATTCCAGTTGCACGCATAAGCCATTTCATAAAATTGAAGGTGTGAGCCATATTATATTTAAGAACAATAATTGTTAATTAAACATCTTCTTAATTTACTTATGTAATAAAAAGTACAAAAATCAATAATCAATGTTTCTCTTTCATAGAAAATATTTTGATAACAAATGATCTAGAGTTTGTGTGTTCACATTGTGAAAAGACATTTTAAACATATTTGATATCAATAAAACACTGTTTTACTTTAGCTAACTTGACGAAAGCGCTTGAGTATTAAAAAATCAATAGTGAAAAGTAAAACAGTGTTTTATTGATATCAAATATGTTTATTTTGATAACAGTTCACAATATGTCAAACACTTATGTTCAAATGTGCAGCTCAAAGCAAAGTGGCAAACAAAAAGCTCGATTACCCTTCAATTCTTAAGGGCTTAAAGTTCACTGTGACTAGTTTTTCACGAACGCTCTTGTGTAATTTATTGAAATTGATATGCACAGTGGAATCAGAATAATGCTTAATATAACTAAAATAAAACCAAAGCCCTTTGACTACCCTAGTTATAGACAGGCGGGGAAATTAACCACTACTATTACTACTGTACTATTTCTGTGTTTGCTTCTCTCAGCTAGAGGTACATCGAAAAAATGTAGTCAAAGGATTCTACACACGGGAGTATTTTGGCTGGTCAGCCCTTCAGGCTGTCCACTATGACACCTACGGTGTGGACAAGCTTTGTTAAGTGTAGAATTTCGGATAAATGGAAGTTTCCAGACTTCTTTGGTGTCCAGGTGGACGGTAGGTCTCTTTCAATATCCTAGCTATGGCAAACGTCACGATAGTGTTATATGATAACAGTAGAAGCTTTCTTGGGGGAAAAAAATATTACGATAAAAAAAATATCAACTAAAATATTTGTTGAAGATTTTATAATTTCATAGACGAATGCATTAAAATACCTATTATGTTAATTGTATTTATGAGAAGAGATGTAGTAATTAATTATTGTAGTGTTTATTGAACTCTATCAACGTGGTAACCGTTCTGATCTGCGACATATTGGAATACATATTTAACGCCATCTGGAGCGGTGTAGCCATAAGAACCTTTGATAACGACTGGGCTTTCTGGGTCATTAGGATCTAGAAGTGTAGCCTTTTCCTCTCGAAAAGAGCCATCTGACGATTGGTATCTGAAACATAATAAGAAAATATTAAAGTATGCCTATAGTAAACACAATCACGTCTCTTAAAATCCGGTTTATATTTATTTTATTTTATTTGGTTTCTCACAATACAGTCTTGCTCCATTTTTTTAGAAAAACAGAATTCGGAAAGTTAATATAAAAACAGGCGATAGCCTCGGTAATATGCTTTTCTGACTTATATAAGACTTTTGCAAAGTATCATTGAATTTTCATAGGATGAAAAAATATTTGAAATGGTTTACTGTAGAGTATCGTTGGTGAATACACGCATATAACGATATTTTGATCTATCAGTATTAAACATATCTCGTGCCGTACCTGGAGATATGGATCTCCTTGAGATATGGAGCATAGAGCACTCTAGATTTAGCGACCACACACCAAAAAAAATAGTGCAAAAAGGGAAGAGAGGAAAAAGAAATGTCTCTCTCTCTCTATGCAGTATCGTTAGTTTCTTGAAGTGTATATTAGGCTCCACGACATTCCTTGCGCTCTGATTTCGTTGGCATAGGAACGGTGTATTGTGAAAGAGGGACGCCCGGGCAGACGGAACCCCTGCGGACGGAAGAACAGTGCCCTTCTTGGCCAATTATCATTGGGCATTCTCAAAACATGTCCCAGCCAGGACCATCGTCTCTCCTGTATTACGGAGATTACAGGTCTCTGCTGGGTGCGCCGGCGCACAGCATCATTTGTAACATGTTCATACCATTTGACATCCAAAATCCTTTTAAAACACTTGTTTTCAAAGCTTAGTATCTTCCGCTCTTGAGCCTTGGTTAAGTGCCAAGACTCACAGCCATATAGAAGGATTGGGATGATGCACGTATTGAACAAGCGACATTTTGTCCTGATGCTGAGTCCAGACACCTTCCAAACTTTGTTCATGTTATTGAAAGCCCCGCCAGCAGCTCCTATGCGGATTGGTAATTCCGACCGGAGATCACCCTCTGGCGTTATGGTTGCTCCCAGGTACCTGAATTTGCTATGGAATGTCGTGGAAGGAGGTGACGCAACTGGCGCCGAGACGCTCTGAATGGAGGAGGCTGGTTTCTGCTCTGCTCCCGAGAGGAGCGTTGAGGGCGATGATGATGATGGTATTAGGCTACCAAAGAATGTATAATACTGTGTTGGTAGTTATACATAAAAGGACAGATGATTTGCAAGTTATTTCACATTTGTTTTGTAAAAAATAATAATTAGGTGGCCGATAGCTTGATGGTAAGCTTCCGCACTTTGAATATTTATTAATTTATTTATTTATTTTATTCTTCTTGCACATCATCATTCATATAACAAATATAATAAAGCAATATACACAAGAAAAAATGTGATGATGTGCAGTGGCGAGATTATCACTATATAGTGATTTCTTCCATCTAACCACGTTTTTGGGGAGTTTTTGCGTACAATTCCATTCATTATCGACCTACTACAGCTTTTTAACAATAGCATTTGTACCCTTTTTTATGCGAGACTTGTCTCTATAAGGAGGATATTTTTCAATAAGAAAGCTTAAATTAAACTGTCTGTACATATTGTTTTATATGTATTGATTGCTTTGTGTTCAATAAACTATTATTATTATTATTATATCATCTTTTTATTTAATAAATATTAATTTCCATCGCATATACGTAGTATAAAATAAAAAAAAGTTTTATCATTATTTTTAAGCATATGTATTGTAATTTATCGCAAATAAATTTTAATTAATTGTGACATGTGTAATGGTATTTAACAGTTACATAATAAATGCTTTGTTTTATAATAAATCATTATAAGGTATATTGTATTCAAAATACATTAGATCATCTGCCCACCACCTGATATAATACTTAGGAATACTTGAGAAACTTTTTGTTTAATTAATTTGAATTGCTGAGTCAGGAATGTGCAATCATAATATCTGCGAGGTAAAATGCACGTATTACCCGTGAACAATATTATTTAATTAATTTTTTGTTTTGGTTTCTCATATTGATGAATTTATTGGTCTTAATACGTATAATATCCTACTCATAATTTTTTTTTGACTCAAGTACACAAATTGCTATTTTATTTTTGTATTTAACACTGGGACAGAAATTGTCATTTATGAATAAAATGAAAAAAAAACGACTTATTTGGTATCCATTCTTTGTATAATACTAAAGTACACTCTGCTGTAATGTTCATAAAAGGCAATATAGAAGACTGATGTTGCAGGAATGTCAATTCCTTTGCCATCCATACTCTTCATGCATATTCTTCTCAAGGAAATGCTCAAGGTTCGCCTGAAGGGCTACCCCCGACAAAACGACAAAATCCTCCCCAAAATTAAATACAACCGTTAATTTCCAACGACTCCATTGTTTTACAAAAAGAACTTAAAATTAACTTACAGTTACGTATTTACTACGTACTAGAAGACAAGGAAATCTACGCCAGACTGTTAGCCGATGTTGGAGAGACTAAAAAAGGACATAAAGAAGACAATCCCATAAAGCTCACTTTGAGGGGAACCCCCATAATAAGACAAATAATATAGTATCGAGCATAAACACTTATTTTGTTTGTTAAATATCTTTTGAATCACTAAATTTCAAATACTAATAGTTAGCATAATTTTTGAAGCCATATATCATTTACCTTTTGTTTTGCGTATGTCATATTATATCAATTAAGTATATGACATATGTCGTATAACAAAAGCTCTCCATGTAAATAATTATATGAAATATATTGATTTGAACATTTTAATCCCAATGGTTTGAACAATAAATATACATTTTTTTATAGATTCTGTAATACATTTTTACGTTATTATTCTCGTCGGTTGAAGAAAAATCAATTAAGGATCACAAAGGAAATTTAAATCTAGAAATAATTGGTTTTAGTAATAAGTAGTCTGCCACTAATCTGATAAGATATCGAAGGTGTTTTGTAGTCAAGATATTCTATGTGCGGTTAAATTAAATTTATTTGACATTAATGATATAAAATGGAAAAAATTTGTTGACACTAGATTCTAAAATTCCGTTTTTATCACTAGGTGAATCAGATGTTACGAGAGTGTCAACATTTTGCGTATTTTATTAGAAGTATCGTCAGGATATTGTCATTATTATTATTATTGTTATGTAAATTTCATTATTGAAAACAAGTTTTCTCTCTTAATAAAAAGGATTAAGATTATGGCAGTTCATGGCCGATTCGAATTATTGTTGTCTGTGTGATAGAGTTCGTATATGATATTATTGATTAAATAGATAATCTTTGAAATATTTATTTTATAATTCAGGATGATGTATATTATTTATATAATTTGTTCTAATATTTATTTCATTCACGTGAATTTAAAAGCCCATTATGGTTATTTGTTAATGAGGTCAACGGCTTCATATTTGTTTAAGCATTAACTTTTATTAAAATAAATACTTACTTGTACTTATGTAATTTCATATCTTAGCTCATCCTATAAATAACTTTTATAGAAAAAAAAATATATGTATATCCTAATTAATACTCTTCAGTGAAGTACGTCTGACAAAAAATATAACGAGCTTGGTTATAAAGATTAAGGTTTCAAATTTAATATAATTTACTGAACCAATAAATGGAAATACACATTGATTTTTTTACTCTTTCTTTTCAAACATAGGCCATTGGTTTGGCACTTGGAATCGTCAGAAATACCATGGAATAAAAAAAAAAAAAATTGTGAACAATAGGTGGTTTTATGATATAACCTCATACCCGTTTGAGGAAAGCGTGGCTCAGAAAGATATAAGTGAAATTAATGTGAGAGATCTTCATCATCCAGGGCAAATAGCTGAAGAAGAAATAAATATTTTCTTCTGTTTCGAACATAAGAAAATATTTTCTTATCGTCGTGGATGTGTGAGTGTTAAAAAGGAAAAAGAAATTGTCATCCAAATGGATAAAAAGGAGTCCTTGGACTCTTGAAATATCCAGAAAAAAGAGGTTATTTCCACATTATGTTTCGAACAACGAAAAAAAAAGTTTAACACAAATAATCTTGTTAAAAATTAAAACACTGGAATCAAATAACACTTTTTGTCATGACAAAATGAAATCATTGGATTTCCCTCTGATTCAAAATGATCAAAAAATAAATCATCAAGACAGAATATTATTCATTCTTTGCATGTTTTTGCAACAAAAAATGGATTATTATGGCGTCTCCTGTTCCAAGATTAGACAACGGACACATTAGATTATAGTTGTATATACTTTCAGGATCAGAGTCATGACATTGCTGTTCAAATGTTATGGCGCCCTTGAAATGGCCAAGGACAATTAAATGGTGCCACAGAAAACGAATCCTTTTTATTATTAAGAGAAAATTGAAATAATTATAAGTATAGCTTGTACTTACGAAAATTCGTATGGTCCTAATCCGTTATTGTTACTGAACTGTGACAGAATAGAAACCTCTGGAGTTTCCACTTGTTTGAGTGATGTTGGATAGCTCAGAGTGATGGCAAAAAGAGCACTCAAAATAAGAAACTGAAAATCAATTAAACACTTCATTAAAAAACGTCTATCCACTGAAAAGACATATATTCCAAATAAAAAAAAACATATGTATCGGATCGGCTAAGTATATTTTTAACTAAATATTTTAAAATGTTTACAGTTCACAAGAAAGGAAATTCTAAAATCACCTGTTTCATTGTGGCTGATTTTTCTGGTATTGTAATCAGATGTAGACTGTGTTCAAGAGTGATATTTTTTATTTCTTATTCCCAAATTTATATATTTTCGAGGAATACGTTGGAATTAACCTATTCGATTCTATCAGCGTCAGGATTTGTTTATAATAAATGTGGAGTTATTCAAATTTTATTTTCCAACAAAATATTTGAACTTTTTATTTTAATATTTGCAATATTAATTGGGCATTTTAACGATACCAAGAAATATAATCCTCTACTTCAGTTATAATCATTGTATTCTCTCTTCAGTTTTTCAATTCTAGGGCTCGTGATCATTGGATAGCTCCTTCTTCGAAAGCGCCATCTTCTTTTGTCCTCAGCCAGGTGGACTGCATTATAAATTGAACAAGTTATAGTTATGAATAAAAGAATAGATAATTGAAATTAAAATATTTCATAACCTATTTTTTACAGTCACAATAACTCCCACAAGGTAGTGGTGCCTCTCTAATACCATAAAAATAAAACTTTCATGGAAGGTGTCATTTCTCATTGCCAAAGTGAAGATGTTTAATTTATTGAATGTACCACGATACTTTGTAAGATGAGTAGAATAGATGGAGCGTCAAATTAATCTATAGCTATACACTTTCTCCACATTAGTACAACTTTTCACGCATGCATGCCGATTTTTATTATTAAATACACGGTGATAAAAGTTTACAAGCCACGTGGTAGTCGGGCATCTGTACTTTGTTGCATAACTTTTTAAGATAAATATGCTTTTTAATAAAATCTTTGTATTTCATTTTGAGCGGGTTAAACAATAGGTCGGCTTTTCTGATTTATGAATCGAGTTGACAAGTTTTGTTTTTTATCCTCTTCGAGCGCGTTACCCCGAGGACTGTGACTAGTGATAAAATAATTATTCATATCTATTTATCTCAACAACATGAACAAAACTAATTTAAAAATAAATTGTGGTGAGAGCTTTATATTAGCATAGAAAAATTATGATGTATAAAGTTATCATACAAAAATATAAGCTGTGATTTTTAAACTATAATTTAAACGATATTTAAGGCTATGGATACAAAAAATAAATTTATTATCTTTTTTTAAGTAATTAATGTTATGCATTTTTTTAAGTTTTGATTTAGTTTGATATTTTGATTTAGTAAACAAAAAATTAAAAAAAAACTACGGTTAGTTCTCTTATTTCGTAATTGATATGATAATTGCAATCCTGAGTCTCAGACTTACTCTAGAAAAGAGAATAACAATTAATAAAAACACATATATAGCATTCATCGACCTTGAAAAAGCATTCGATAAAGTAGAATGGGAACAACTTTTTAACACCCTAAACCAGATAGGAATGAGTTATAAAGACAGAAGAGCAATCTGGAGTTTATACAAGAACGAAATGGCTGTGATTAAAAGCGGAGAGAGCTGCGCAGAAGCAAGGGTCGAACAAGGTGTAAGACAAGGATGCTCAATGTCGACAGCTCTCTTTAACTGCTATATACAGCGAGCCATTGATGAACTGAGAGAAGAAATGAAGAACTGGACAGGAGTAAAAATAAATGGGAAAAAGGTCGACATGATCAGATATGCTGACGACATAGCACTGCTCGCAGACTCCGAGATGGAGCTGAACGAAGCCTTAGGAAAAATGGAAAGTATACTGTTGTCAAAGTACAACATGAAAATAAATAAAGAAAAAACAAAATGTATGGTCGTTGGAAGAGAGGAAGCGACTGCGAACATTGCCATAAATGGAGTGAGCATCAAACAAGTAAGGGAATTCGTGTACCTGGGCAGCAGGATACACCAGGATGGACGCTCCAAAGCAGAAATTGTAAGCAGAATAAACCAGGCAAGGATTGCCTTTAACAAAAAATCGAAGATATTGGAATCCCCAAATATTGATTTAAGCGTAAGGAAGAACCTTACTAAAGCCTTTGTATGGAGCATTCTGCTTTATGGTTGTGAGACATGGACCATCAGCAAGAGTGAAAGCGGATGGTTGGCGGCCTTTGAAATGTGGTGCTACAGACGCATGCTTAAGATCCATTGGTCAGAGCACGTCGGAAACGAAGAGGTATTAACCAGGGTAGGCGAAAAAAGGCAACTCCTTAAGAGAATCAGCAAACAACGAGCTAACTGGATTGGCCACAACATCAGGCACCCAGGACTACTCATCGCCATAGCGGAGGGTAAGACCGAGGGGACAAATGGCAGAGGCCGACCAAGAGACGTATATATGGACCAACTGAAGAGGGACATGAACTGTGGCTCATACGTAGAGCTGAAAAGACTGGCTGAGAATAGAGACGAATGGAGAAGAAAAACCAAACTCGTTGCAGACCAATCCAATGGATTGTAACTCATTATATATATATATATATATATATATATATATATATGATAATTGGCAATGCCAATTTCTGGCAATCTTTTTAAATACCTCTAAGTATTCGGATGCATTTCCATCACTTTGTTGACTGATTTGTTTTTATTCTTTTTAGCATTCACTCAGTTTTTAAACATTATCTCATACTTATTTGTTTTCCCTTCATAATGCAGCTTTTTATATTCTTTAAAGGTACTAATTTAAATAACATCACAAACTCTCTTCAACATACTTTCGTTTATTCCAGGTGTCCATTTTTTCAAACACAACAAAAATATTACTATTAGCGTTAAAAAATAAACATGTATTTAAAAAAAAAAACAGCTACAACTCTTGTCGGTTTGACACTTAACGTACATTTGTTAATTATAAATATAATTGAGATGTTTGAACAATACCTCACGTAAAAGTCAATGACTTCATATTGATTGAAAACAACCAGACAAGACGTTTAGCTTTAGCTATTATTTCTCTAGCATATCAATTACTCATTTTATTTTTATACGTACCTACACAGTGCAGATCTTTGGCTTAGAATTACTTTATTTTTTGCACACATAATATGCAAAAAAAAAACGAAAAAATGTCATCTATTATCCTTATCCAATAGATAATTAAAATCAATTGATAGATATTCCAATGGGCTTTATTCAATTTTTTTCTGTAGTCGAAAAATATCATTAGATTTCACATTTTTCACATTTAATGGAGATATTTAAGGTTTTTTTAAAAATAATATTATTTACTGATTTGGCGGTAACGTTGTGGTAGTTTATAAACATAATTACGAATTATTAAATAAAATAAAAATAAATAATTTTTGTTTTAAGTTATTGTTGAGACAAACATAATAAATAATTATTTTTTATTTTATTTGAAAATTTAAAATGAAGTGTTACAAAGTTAATGCCGATACAATTCATGAAATTATTACGAATGTTTGGAGTCTAAAAACTGAACTAATACCACTAAAAAATATTATACGCCGTACCAAGGTATCTTAGAAGGATTTTGGATGTCATACGTAATACAGGAGAGACGATGGTCCTGGCTGGGACATGTTTTGAGAATGCCTAATGATAGTTGGCCAAAAAGAGCACTGTTTTTCCGTCCGCAGGGGTTCCGTCGGCCCGGGCGTCCCTCTTTCACAATACACCGTTCCTATGACAACAATATCAGAGCGCAAGGAATGTCGTGGAAAGAGGTGACGCAATTGGCACAGAGACGCTCTGAATGGAGGAGGCTGGTTTCTGCCCTGTGCTCCCGAGAGGAGCGTTGAGGGCGATGATGATGAGCAAGGTTTCAACAGTAATTATTATTTAAAAATAATAAATGAAATATCGAGACAGTAATTTTCATCAGAAGTTTATTAGATCAGAACAGAAAAGAAACATAAAAGGGTAGGTACTGACTACTAATGGATTTTCCAATCACTACAAATTTGGTTTGTGTTAAAATGTGATAAATAAAGATAGTGCTGAAACAAGTGACGAAAACTTCAAACTATAGGTTACTTAAATTCATTAAATGAGGATACAGAATTACTGAGTGGGCAACTAAATGTGGGCGATGACATAGTCTGAAAACGATAATCTTATAAAACAAATGTGAGCAACCACTTACACTGTCGGTCGATTAGAATTTTCAGTATAATTGTGGCCCATTTTCCGCTCCTCGGTTATCAATTTTTTTGACTCTCTACTTTTTTCGCGCAAATAATTTTTGTCAGTTCATTTTCATCAGTCGACAAATTTTCATTCACCCTTTTAAATTATTTCTCGATTATTAAAATTACGTAAATTTCCTTTTTAGTAAATAGAATGTGTTTCAAACCTTACATAAGAATTAATCTTTCTCCATCAATACCATCATGGAATATTCTATATTTTGCGGGATAACTAGCAGACCAGCCGCAAATAATAAAAATGAAAGCTATTTTTTCTATGCGAACGAATAATTAAGACATTCAGGATGGGCGGCAAACCTCATCACTGAGTTGAAGATGTAAAATGTCTTTATTTTTTCGAACATTGTAGGTAGGACTTGCAGATCAAGCAATGTATATTATAGTATCTTTTTATACATGTTGTTACTGTATATACTAAACTGTAAATTATAGGACAGTATATTTTTTATATACTTATCTTTTTCTTTCTCAATTATTATATTATTGTATTTTTATGTCAAAGACTTTATATAGCCAAACAATCTAAATGAATAAAGTTGTAGTGTATAAAATTTTAATAAGATAGAAATCTGCTGTTGACACACCGGATGAAAGTTGAATAAATGTAGTGGAGATTCGGTTTCTGAGAAAAATGGTTGGCTAAATCTTTTAAAATTCTGAATGTTCTAGAATATATCATTAATTACTTTATAACTAGTTATGTGATATGTAGATATCTAAGCTTAGCCAAATTAAGTCAGAACAAAGACAAATTAAAATTAAAGAATTTAATTCTAAGAATTTATATTATTATTCATATTGTTTATTAGTCGTTTGTGTTGTGATCGTAACCATTTGAAAAATTAAACAAACGATAATAATTAAAAAAATAATAAAGATAAAAAGAGGTAAACAAAGGAGGTATAAAAAGAAATAAACGGTCAAATATTTACACGCTTATTTTGTTTATGCAAATAATATTTACTTTATCAGATTAAACTCATACAAAAGTGCATTATTTTATGTTTGCATATTTTAAAACAAAATGCCCCCATCATCTCAATTTTCATGACGACAACAAAACTTGATAGCTACCTATTATTATTTAATTAATCTCTTCCTGGAATTTGAATTAAAGGTATTTTATATGACAAAAATGAAAAGGATATGAAAATAAATACTTATATGAACAGGTTTTAAAAAAAAAACACGTTTAGTGAGCGTTTGCACACTAAGTGCAAGTATTAAGATTTCTTATAATCCATTCGTAAGTCAATAGATGAAAACATTTATTTGACAGGTTTCGTGTTTATGCATTGATGTTCTTACCTACATTTTTATTCAATTTTAAAGCAGAATCTATATAGCTTTGTACTTCCTATTGAACATTTTGTTGTGTTTCTTATTGAACATTTTAAAAATCTCCCCTAATTTTTGCTAATAAATAGTATTAAGTTTTTTGATATTGAGTATTTGAATAAAATTTACCCGTCTAAATACAATTTTGTAATTGAAATTAACCAATACAAAATACAGATTTATGAATCAAGTATGCCTGGAGATTTGGTTTATTCTCATATTATTTTACTTTATTTATTGAATAAATTGAATTTCTATTTATTATATTTTAACTTGAACGTTGAATAAATAAATGTGGAATTAGAAATATTCAGCAACAGCAGAGAAGATAAATAAAAAGAAATAAAATTAATAAGCAGATATGTGTTCCTATTAATAATGAGTTATTGTGATAGAAACTAAATTTGAAATATCGACCTCTAGTATAATCATGTCATAAATTAAATTATGAGCTAATTACAATACTAATACACAAGCTAAGGACCTAGTAATATGAGCTAATACATTCGTTATAAATGTGCCACTGTCTTTTTATTTTTAAATAAATTAATTAATTTTGAGTTATTATTATTTTTCTATAGGTATGACTAATATAATAGGTATTATATGCCACTAAGGTAATAAGATATTAAATTAAGCTTAGCATCCCTGCAGGCGGTATTGAAGTTATATATTATATTGTTGAGTTCTTTTAGCGTAGATTTTTTATTTCTCCGGTAATTAAAGATGTCGTAAATTAAATATGTATTTTAGAATTAATGTAGACATATTTTCTGGTACTCTTCTCAAGCATAGGTCATTTTATTATTTAGTATTATCGTATTAAAATTAACCATAGAAATAAGAATATCATTGGAACGATCGTAATGGTGACAGTTAAACTGTACTATTTGCTTTATATATGGAAGAGTAAAGATTATTTTGCTGTAAGGTAAACCAATCTTTGCTTTGACTGAGTTGTGGGAGTTGTATGGAGCTGTCAACCTGTTACACATATTTGATTTGAATAATTCTTTTAACAATACTGAATGAAATGAGCGAATATTTCATTAATTAATTGTGTCGGTGCATACATAGTAGAATTCCATAATTATATAATTGAAACAAGTGTTTCTTTCTACTATAGATTATTGATTCCGAGAGAGACGTCTTTCGACTTATCAGGTCATTATCAATCTATTGACCTGATAAGTCGAAAGACATCTCTCTCGCAATCAATAATCTATGGTAGAAAGAAACACTTGTTTCAATTACATAATAACGAATATTTTGTTGTATTTGAATTGGATTTTCAGATATTACTTATACAAAGCATTTTATTTTTATTTGCAAATAACACATAGTTTGACCCCCGACTGGTAAAGAGTTGTGAATAATTGTGTTGATGATACTTTTATAACGGGACTAATTAGGCTAATCTTTCGGTTAGCACTGTGTTAAGCAATGAACTCTCCAGTCATCAAGACCATTTCCATGGAAGAAAACAAAAATCAGCATACATACATAAAATTATTTTTTCGTCTGTCTTAGTTTTTATTTTGGTACCTGCGATGAGATTATTAATAGCGTTTGAGGACGCGCCTGTATGCGTCATTGTTTCTGATATCTTTATTCTCTTAAATATTAATGCAATTATGATAAAGTTGAAGTAAATATAAGACCACCCGTGAGAATGTTTTGTAAAAATTTACTAAACATTTTGAAGCATCCTTTTTTCAATGAATAAACATCGAAAATCAACTACCTTATCTTATCAGTTCGGAAAAAAATATGTATTATCAATCATGTTTTAAATGAATTGAATATTTTTATTATTCACATTATTATTATCATCAAGTTTCTCATTTGGTACCCTTGCTGCATAGTGAACAATTTAATCGACTTTTATCTCAATCAAATGTCTTCCACATCCACACACTTTAAATATATACTTACATTTACTGGAGTCTTCGCAAACAAAATTCCCTCCCCAATCCTTCCCTGACCTAAGACTCTCCACCAAGGGAGACAGGACAGCACAAAAAACAAAAAAAACAAGTTCGCTCGCGACAGCCACGATCACACAAGGCAAAATCAACCATCAAGCTCATCCAGGTAAGCCGGGGGTAAGCCCGGCTCACGCAGAAGGTCCCACCGAGACACCCAGACATTATAAAGAGAATGAATAAGGTAGGTCCCAGATGCGATCCTTGCATGGGGTACTCCGCTTAGGTCTTCGAAGAAGTATTTTTTTTATAACATACATAGATATTTCACACAGATCGAGCTAGTCCCAAATTAAGATGAATCTTGTATTATGGGTACTGACGCGACGATACACACATATGCAATGCACTAAACACATATACATGTAACACCCAAACCCAGGACATTGAAGAAAGATCCACCACACACCCGGATACAAAATTGTCCTCACGGGTGGGCCATTAGGGAGGTCTGAAGGGCCGGCCGGCCAAAACCGCCGTTGTGGGAATCTTTTATATTACTTCTCTCTTCAATGTCCCCTCTGGGCAGTAATAATGTTTATTGAGTTATTATACAATATCCAGACCCAGGACAATTTGACAAAGGTCATTCCTCAATCTGCCCTGGCCGGGAATCGAATCCGGGACCTCGTGACTCAAAGGCAAGAGCGTTACCTCCGTGCCACATCGGCCGACTAAATACAGAATCCACAGTATGATACAGAATCCCCAATTCTAACAGCCAGTCTTCGATTAGTCACATAATTGGTAAACCATGTTAATGGCGACCCAGCAACCTCTATGTCATGCAATTTATCCAACAGGATACCATGATCTACCCTGTCAAAAGCCTTACTAAAGTCAGTATAAATTGAGTCAACTTGGGTCTTGTTTGTCATTGTGTTAAGAATATAGTTTTCGTAAACCATAAGGTTTGACAAGGTCGATCTCGATGGCATGAATCCATGCTGAGGGTCACTAATAATATTATTTAAAGTCGGCGACAACTTTGAGAGTATTATTTTCTCAAAAATCTTAGAAATAGCTGACTGTATGCAAATTGGTCTGTAATTAGTTACATCCTGCCTACACCCAGACTTATAAATGGGTATTAAATAACTATCTTTCCAATAGTCCGGATACAAACCAGTTGCCAAAGACCTACTAAAAATTACATACAATGGACATGACAAGCTATGTAAACATTCTTTTAGGAATACCGGGGAGATGCCGTCAGGCCCACCACTAGACTTAGACTTCAAGTTTCTTATACAATCAACAATATCCCTTATCTCAATATTTACAGAAAATAGTTGCAGGTTGATCGAGGACACGAAATAAACATCATCACTCAGCGATGAAGAAGGTCGATCACATACACTCCCAAAAAAATCCGCGAAGAGATAAGCTATATTTATTTATTTCATCTCATAAACGGCAAAGCCTTTAACAATATATATCAACAAACATCAGTTCAAAAATTACAGATAAACTAGACACAGAAAAACACAAAATAAAATAAATATATCAATGATATACACAAACAGTAATAGGTAAAAACTTATTTCAACAAAAACACTGCAATTTTCTAACATCTGTTGTAACTAATTCAATCACTTAACAAAGTGCAGCCATTCAGTTTGCACCGTTAATATTGTCATACATACCATTCAATAAAAATATAGATTATTATACATTTTTTACCTTACATCGGATTCATAATATTTTCTGCATATCCGAGCGCATCCAGCTACTTTCGCATAAGAAAAGTCTCCGCGCTAAGTAGTCCCATAATAAATTACAGGAATCTACAACACGCCGTACACAATACATACAGCAGAGGTTGGCTGGTGCGGAACAAATTCAGTTAGCTTTAACGTTATGAAAAAAAAAATCACTACTTTTAAACCCTTAATATGCAAGACATAAATGAAACACTCAGCATGCAGATACAAACAACAATATAACAACGACAAAAAAAGATCTTCAATAATTAATAAGAAAAATTTACAAAAATCTTCGTATAAAACAACAATTCAATAAAAATTCACACCTGGTACAATAGTTCACGATTGTACGTGGTACATATCAATTGGTGCATCAGCAGACCTGTCATTGAACTGCACATAACTAGGCATTCCACTATCATTAGACTTCAGAGAGTTTGTGAACTTAAAAATATGCTTAGTATTAGTACGAACTGTATTCTCAACCTCAGAAATGAATTTTCTATAACAAAGTGTTGTAAAATTTTTACACTCTTTGCGCAACTTCCGAAATGACTCATAATCACCTTGATCTCCTGACATTTTACAGATCTTATGAATAGTTTTCTTCTCTGAGATTTTTTCTTTAGTTCACTACTAAACCACACAGGATAGTTCGGCTGATATAAAACTTTAAATGGAATGTGTTCAGAAATAATTTCATTAATTTTGCCATAAAACAAATCAACACTTTCATTAAGTGACAATAGAGTCGTATAGTAACAAACACAACAATCTCCACAAAAAATCAAAATTGAGATTTTGATTGAGTCATATAGAGCAAAGACTATAGAGTTATTTGAATTATTAAATCAGTAACAAAAACAATGTTTTCACATAAAAAAGTTAAAAACAAAATTACACTTGGTATCAAAAAACAACAATCTCCAAAATATTTGTATCAAAAGCAACAATATCCAAATTGACCAATAGAGGGCTCCTGTTCTTGAAGTACTACAATACATTTTGGCGGTCGTACGTCTCGTGTCGTGTAGAGGATTTTATAAGTTTTTTAGTGTTTTTTTTTATTTTTTCGTTAATTAAACCATTTTTATTTTAAATATGGAATGTTATCCTACACCTGTGACCAAAAATACGGCAAGAAAAAGAACGAGAAATCCCTCAAATTGGAAGCAGAACATTGCCAAAGAAAAGAGGTAAGTTTAAACTGTATACAGTGACGGCACCGTCTTACTTTTTGCAGTAGGTAGGTATATATTTATCCTTATTATATTGTGAACATTACTTTTTTTATACGACACATTTCAAATATTTTAGTACTTACTCATTTGATATCAGCGAATTTTTTGTCCTGATTTTAGATATTTCGCTCGAGAATTACCGATCTATCCCAATCATCAAAAAGGGTAACTAAAATGTTAATCACTTACAATGGAAGATTTGTTTGACTTTCATCGACATTTTTGTACAAAAAAAGAAAAATTTTATCAAGATGCAATAATTTTAAATAGGTTTTTATTATTATTATATACTACTACTACTATACCATCACGGCATATCCCACAAGTGGGGTAGCCAGCAGACCAGCTGCATATAAAACATGAAAGCTGTCTTCTCTGTGCCAATATAAAATTAAGACATTCTATTACAACTTTTTAATTATTTTTATTAGGTACATTTAAATATTTTTTTAATATTATTTACAAATTATATTTTGTAATAATGCATGTCAATAAATGTCTATATATTAAACAAAATTAGTAATGAAAATATATATTCATTGTACTTATTCCATATTCAACTAAAATGATAATATTGGAAAATAGCCGCCACTGTCCTATCTTGTCATTCATCCTTGTCACTCACTGCACACGTGAATCAAACACTTGAGTATCATAATCAACAATCTCACACGGTGTAAGAATCATTAACAACAATGTCCGAAACTCAGTAACAAAGTCAGCAATCTCCAAATGTTATTTCGTTATAAATGCTTAATTATTTAATATTTAGACATTTTTAAAAATAATTATCAAAATATATGTCGGTATGTTTCGATAAAATAATATATCTCAACAATTCTGTTGAACATTTTAAAATAAAACTACCTACAATGGAGATTGTAAATGTTTGTTTCTATACGAGACTATCCTCTATAAATGACCAATCAATATTATAAATCAACCGATTAATCTCCCTGAAGTCTGCCTTGTCATAACAAAGATATTTTCGACATTGCTTCACAACAGGCACTTACAGATTCTCAATGACAATACTTAATGGTGGATGATGAGTATCAACAGAGACAACCGGCTCACAAGATTCGCCCATCTTTACACTCAAGTCAGCAGCCAACACAAGATCAAGTATTCTATCATTATTATTCTTCACGAAGTTTTTCTGGGACATATTTAAAAAGTTAATTCCCTCCAACAGTGAACTCTCGACCTCAGAGAACGTTGCACCTGCAGGTTTAACCACGTCCTCTAAATCCTTTTGTCACCAAATGAGGTTTGGTAGATTATAATCTCCAGTAATGAGCAATGGCACCTCCGGGTATAGAGTTCTAACTCACCGACTTTCACCATGACAATAATGTGTTCAACATCATCGTGTTTCAAAATAAGCTGCTTTGCTGGATATTCCCGTCTCACTGCAATCAGAACTCCGCCTCCTATTATCTTATTACTAGTGATAGAGGATTTATCTTTCCAAAACACATAGAGATATAAGATGACATACCCAATTCTGAAGTGTTGATATTAGGATGCAGCCAAGTCTCAGTCAACATCACTACATCATACGTCATAGATGCCGCAGTTAATGCAAACAGTTGTAGCTTCGAACCTTTGACATTTTGATATAGTAAGTTTAAACAGGTGTTTTGTTTATTCAGTTTTTTTGAAATCTCCTTGCAATTACTTGAAATGACTACATTACTTTATACATTTAAATTATTATATATATTTATATATATATACATAGCGTTTAATATAAATTTTAATGTACATGTTATGGGTATACTGAATCTACAGAGTTGAAATAATATACGAAGGGATACTATTGCGGTTATCTCATATTAAATAATTGTTATAAATAATTCTACTTATAACATTAATTGATCTAGAGTTTGTGTGTTCACATCGTGAAAAGATATTTTAAACATATTTGATATAAACAAAAAACACTGTTTACTTTTGTGACTTTTTTTTAATATTATTCTCTTGAAAATGTCAAGCTTACTTGACGAAAGTACTCGAGTGATAATCAATAGTAAAAAGTAAACAGTGTTTTGTTATCAAATATGTTATAAAGTTAAGTTATTTAAAAACAAAAGGTAGATACGGTAGAGCGTTAATCTTGAATACTCATGCAAGTATTATGAGGCAACAATTTGTCAACCAAGAAAATCTACATCAGTGTTAATTAATATGAAATTTAGATTGTTAAACTGCATTTAAATGATTATCAATATAAAAATTCATCCAGTAAGTTATTGCATACAAATTTACAATTTAATTCTTACAAAACTCTATCGATTTTACCGAAATTTGAAAACTGTCTACTCATTGTGGTATATTTTATATCTTAAATTTGTATGATTACTGATTGTTCTTTCTAGAGATTTTTGAAAGTTTTTTTAGAGATTATTGATAGTTCTTTTTAGAGATTTTAATTGTATTTGTTTTTTGTATGTTTTTTTTGCGGCCACTACACAGCCATGAAGCTAGTGTGCTAATCTATAAATAGTGGTTCTATGTTTAGGTACTTATATAAATAAAAAAAAATGTACTTGTAAAAAAATGTTTAATAATAATAAAATAAAATACTACTACTACTACTACTACTATACCATCACGGCATATCCCACAAGTGGGGTAGCCAGCAGACAAGCTGGATATAAAACATGCAAGCTGTCTTCTCCGTGCCAATAAAATAAAATAAATAAATTGAAAATCATAATAATCAACCAAATTAACTATTTTGAACATAGTAATTCTAATGTTTGTACATTCACAGAGTAAAAATTCATGATAACAAACATCAATATTTCTAAACACAATTAATTTTTCACTAATTTTTTTTATAGAACTCGAGCGCTCTCGTCAAAAGCTCAGTTTGACGTTTTCAAGAGGACTGACACACCCACTACTTTCACTACTATCCCACCCCCTCCTATTTTTTTTTAAAAGATATATCTGGATTTTTGTTATAAACCCAAATACAACCTCATACACCTTTCACAGTAAGCTACTAAAAGCTTGTGTCGTGAAAGGGGAGTTTGCCGGCACCTGGTATCGAACCACGGACCCCATGTTCACGAGGCCGAGACTCTACCTCCAGGCTACCGACGAACTCCTCCTTCTTAACTTAGATTTATATTTTTCCAATCAGTCCTCTTGAAAATGTCAAACAGATTTTGATGAATGTGCTCGAGTTCTATAAAAAAAATCCAGTGAAAATTAATTGTGTTTAGAAATATTGATATTGGTATTCTAAGAATTTTAAAAACAAAAAGTATAAAGAATAATGGTATTTTGCACAAAATGCTGAATATAATTTAAAGTGAAGATAGATGGTGTCACATTGTAGATTTCTGAAAAATTTAACCTCCCGTAAGAGTTTCGATGACTCCTTGTTTAAATCCTTCAACATTCAGGAGTTCTTTATTCTGAAAAAAAACAAGCTTTCATTTTTGTGACTTAACAAACAGATCAACCTTATGTCATTTGTTTTTTATAAAGAAAAAAATAATTAAATAATTGATTAAAAAAAAGTATTATGATTGCAAAATAAAATCTATAAGAAACTGATAAACAGTATAAAATTGATTTGTTTTTGTTCAAATAAAAATATATGGTGGATAAAATATTTTTAATTATTGTGTCTGTCACAGCTACTAATAATATATAGTGCAGGCGCTGGAGGTAGTTGAGTGTGCAAAATATGAGGACCGAGTTCCATGAATGCAGTTTGGTGGAGAATAGATCAGAGAATAATAATATGGATCTTGCCGGATCATTTTATGGTCCAATTTTTTTAGCCCCCCCCCTCCTCAAATTTTGAATGAAACTCGATGGAGTATATATACTATAAAGTAATTTTATTGACGATACTGTTATTTCATCATGGCGTATTCCACAAGTGGGGTAGCCAGCAGACCAACCGAACGCAATAAACATACAAGCTGCCATCTCCGTGCCAAAAATGATAAACATTGTTCCATATAAGTGTTTGCACTGTAGCTCTTAACAAATGTAAGGTGATGTGATGTGCAGATCATTTCTTCATGATAAATTTCATCCATGTATGCACAACTGTTAGAGGAGATATGGAGAATACAGATAATGCCCACAGAGTGGAATGAAGGAAATATATGCCCCCTCCATAAGAAAAGGGATCAACTACTCGGTGGTAAATATACAATATAACTCTCTTAAACACATCATACAAGGTGCTCTCATCCATTTTATTCAGAATATTGGAACCATTGGTGGAAAAAAATCTTGAACTACAAGAGGGTGGCTTCCAATGTGGAAGATCATGTATGAATCAGATAATTACACTGCGTTAGATCCTGCAGAAAAAAGCTGAATACAATGTAGACACATAACACCTTTTTTTATGTGGTAGGATCGGAGATGCCAACACTGGCATAGTGGTATTAAACAAGAGAGAATTAAAATATAAATAAATCGTCACCTAAACGAATAAATAGGAGTCCTTGGACTCCTGCAATTTTCGAGAAATAAATTTATTTCAACAACACCTTTTTGTTGCCCAACATCTTTCCAGAGGAACAAAAACTACCCTATTTTTATATGATCTGTGTTCCTATATGCGTACGGGATTTGGACTTTCTAAAAACATGATGAAAATGGCATTGATATATTTGAGAGACGTATCTTATGACGTATATATCAATCACATCAGTAAATGATGTCCGGAGATGGAGGTATAATGCTGAGTTCTGTTAACTGTTTGATGACATTACCACAGAACAAATACTTAAGATTGACCTATTAGGGTGGCTAGGTCACCTACAATGGATGGATAGAGATCCAGCGAAAAGGGTCATGAATGTAAGCCCTGACGGACGAAGGCGAGTGTGAAGATCAAAGCTTTGGTGGATGAACGGGGTTGCAGCGGGCTGTGTGGCGCTGGGTGTGAACTGGAGAACGGCTACCTTGAATAGGGGAGAATGGAGACGATTTCTGTGGGAAGCCAACACTACCCAAGAGTTATAGAGATGCAATTGTTATTGCTGTTTACCCAGATGCTCAGCAGCTTAATGGCATCCTAAAAGATATTCATTCGTAAAAGAACCGTCGAATCATAGACCAAGACAATTATTTATATTTGTAGTTCTTTCTAATAATAAATTTCCAAGCCGAATACATATGTATCAAGACTGAGAATAATGACATGAAACGATTGAATTTTAACACCATGAAATATGTGAAAAACATCCTCAAATCAGCTTCGTGGTTTGATTGTTATTCAAATCCCTCATAAAGTAAAGACCCTTGTGCCTTATAAAATTTTGTAAGATCATCGAATCCTCCATAAACGCACATCTCACAGCCATCTTTTATGTGTGCATATTTTAGAGCATTAGAACAAAAACATATTCTGACTCATTAGAGAGTAAAGATTATAGTGGGTCAATATTGCATTTGAACGGCCGTCACATTGAAAGGGTGGAGAAATTTAAATACCTCGGCAGCATATTAACGCAATCTCTTGACCCAGATGTAGAGGTAAAATGCAGAATTGATGCAGCGAGAGCTGCATTTCTTCTTCTTCTCTTCTTTAAGTGCCCTGTCGGGTCCCCCCAACGATCGCGATCACCTCGGCGAACCTGACCCTGTCCTGCGCTGCTCGGAACAGTTCCTCCACACTTCGGATGCCAGTCCACTCCCTGATGTTTCGCAGCCAGGACATCTGTCTTCTACCGGGTCCTCGGCGTCCCTCAATTTTCCTCTTCAATATCAATTAGAGAAGTTGGCATTTCTCCATTGGCATGGTCATGACCCAGACGTGTAAATTTCCGAACCTTGATAGTTGACAACAACTCCTTGTCAGCTCTAGCTCGCCTCAGGACTTCGGTATTGGTTACCATGTCTGTCCAGGGAATTCTGAGCATTCTGCGATGCGAGCTGCATTCAATAAAATGAAACCAAATAACATAACATAACATGTATAGACAATTCACACATACCGAGCTAGTCCCAAACTAAGATGTGAATCTTGTATTATGGGTACTAACGCGACGGTACACATATATACAATGCACTACACACATATACATGTAACACTCAGACCCAGGACAATCTAAAAAAGGTCATTCTTCATTTTGCCCTGGCCGGGAATCGAACCCGGGACCTAGTGACTCAAAGGCAAGTGCGTTAGCCTCCACGCCACACCGGTCGTCATGATTTAGAGTTTGTGTGTTCACATTGTGAAAATACATTTTAAACATATTTGATATCAATATAACACTGTTTTACTTTTCACTATTAATTTATTATTACTCAAGCGCTTTCGTCAAGTTAGCTTGACATTTTCAAGAGAACTAATTACAAGAAATTTTTTTCTTAAAGTCACATGCAACAACAATATTTTTTATATGTAGGTACCTAAAAACAGAAAAGAAGGGGTAAGGAAGTAGGAGTAGTTAAGACAATGATGGATGAACAATTGGTTTCAACAATGGTGATGAATGGGGTATTTGAATATTTACTATATTTTTAATATTTCTATGTATTTCCAATGTTTCCAAAGCAATTAATTTTCTATACCGGTTTTCTGAATGTAGGACCCTTACACTATTCACATCAAAATTGTGATTATGACTAATGCAATGATCCGCCATCTCCGAACAATTAGACAAACCCCTAAGTGCTCTGGAATGTTCTTTGATACGAGTGTCTATCGATCGACTGGTCTGTCCGACATATTTGGCATCACAATCATTGCAATCAATACAATAGACACCGCTGCTATTAATTATATTGTTACGGTCCTTATTATTAAAAAGAAGTTTGCTTAAATTGTTGTTGGTGTAAAATGCTGGATTAAAATATGGTTTTGTAATATTATTTACTTTTTCAGTCAAACTATTGACGTACAAAATCTTTCTCCAATTCTTATCACTAATTTTTACAATGGGTGCATATAAATATCTATGAATCATTATTTTATTCTGTTTCTTTAATAACATCGTCTCAATCATTTCCACATTGTATCCGTTATTTTTGGCTATACATTTGATTATATTTAGTTCTGAAGAAAATTCATCTTGTTCTAAAGGGATATTTAAGAGTCTATGTAACATTGAGTGAAAAGCAGACATCTTATGACTAATATGGTGATTTGAAGATGCGTGAATGATATTATAATCAATGAACAGACTGGAATCATTCAAAATGTGGCTCCATCGTCGAATGCTCAAAATTCCCTGGACCGACATGGTTAACAATACTGAAGTCCTGAGGCGAGCTAGAGTTGACTGGGAGCTGTTGTCAACCATCAAGTTTCGGAAGGTTTCACATCTGGGTCATGTTTTGTGTGGAGAAAAATACCACCTTCTCCAACTGATATTGAAGAGGAAAATTGAGGTGCGCCGAGGATCCGGTAGGAGACAGATGTCCTGGCTGCGAAACATAAGGGAGTGGACCGGCATCCGAAGTGTGGAGGAGCTGTTCTGAGCAGCGCTGGACAGTGACAAGTTCGCCGAGGTGATCGCCAACGTTGCGGGGACCCGACAAGCCAAGTGGCGAAGAAGTGAAGTGAAATGAAGAAGTGAAGAAGAAGAAGAGAGTAAAGCGTTTTGTGAATACTGAGCAGCATAACGCGCTATACTTAATGTACGATGAGTATAGACTAGAAAAAGTTGCTAAAAATGACTACTGCAGCTGCCAGCAAGAAGCGTTTTTACATTATTTGAGTATAATAATAGGTTTAATCTGTATCCTCCAAAAATGGAAATGCCCAGACTTCTGAGTTATCCGGGTGGACGGTGGGTCTCCATCAATCTACTCTAATAGTTGCATAAATGGATGAAATATTACCTGAAAAAGTGATCTGCACGTCAAATACATTGCTTCAGCTATTTTCTCAGGATCTAACGCAGTGTAATTATCATATATATTATATATGATCTTCCACATTGGAATCCACCCTCTTGTAGTTCAAGAATTTTTTCCACCAATGGTCCCAATGTTCTGAATAAAATTGATGAGAGAACCTTATATGATGTGTTTAAGAGAGTTATGCTCTATAATTACCACCGAGTAGTTGATCCCCTTTCTTATGGAGGGGGCATATATTTCCTTTATTCCGCTCTGTGGGCATTATCTGTATTCTCCATATCTCCTCTAAGAATTGTGTATACATGGATGAAATGTATCCTGAAGAAATGATCTGCACATCACATCACCTTACATTTGTTAAGAGCTACAGTACATACACTTATATGGAACAATGTTTATCATTTTTTTGGCACGGAGAGGGCAGCTTGTATGTTTATTGCGTTCGGTTGGTCTGCTGGCTGCCCCACTTGTGGAATATGCCATGATAAAATAACAGTATCGTCAATAAAATTACTTTATAGTATATGTATACTCCATCGATTTTCATACAAATTTGAAGAGGGGGGGGGCTAAAAAAATTGGACCATAAAATTATCCGGCAAGATCCATATTATTATTCTCTGAGCTATTCTCCACCAAACTGCATTCATGGAACTCGGTCCTCATATTTTGCACACTCAACTACCTCTAGAGCCCGGTCTAATACACACGATCATAGTCAACGCTCTGATCGGAAAGTCAAATTATGTTTACAAAGAAGACAGTATCTCCACTTGCTGTATAATCACTGTGTTTCCCTAGCAAAATAGAGCGCCAGATCTATTAATATCAGGGTGAATAGATTTGGAGATATAAACACTTTTTTTTCAGGGAGCTTTGGATTATGAACACATCAAATGGCGCCCTTGAAGTCATGTTAAGAGTAAACGATGCTCAATAAATTGTTCAAAATGTGAAACAAAGGAATCATACAGTTAAATTTTAAAATTGACTTATTTTGTTTTGAGTAAATTAAGAAAACAATTATATTTTTTTTCCTTTTATTTGTGCTTCATATTTCCCTGATATACTTTGCACAACGACATAATTAATTGCTTATTGCGAGGCTATTTTGCAATAAAAAATAATCTGTCTTCATAGTACTCTCCTGTAATAATGTGTGAGGTGAAACGGTTCATATGAATACGAATATATCTAAAAATTTATCTCAAAAATGATGCTATTACCTTGGGTCTTGTTGTTGGGGCGATTTTAGGTACAGATTGGGGGGGTCGAAAGGTTAATCCAGGTACAGGACCCTGAAATATATTTTTTTTTTTCCAAAAAGATAAAATATTTCATAATTGAAAATCAAATCATGGCAATGAAAAGGCTCAATAGTATGCAAATTTTCATAATAATAGACAATTTATAATGCGCCGTTTTGTGGAATAAATCCACTTCAAGGGCGCGTCCTAAAATATTGTGTTAATACTTGTAACTTAATCCTAATACAAATGTATTTATGAGCAACTTATATTATAAACTACACATATAAAATAATAACAACGAATTATACAATTTATACCAGCAATACTATTGCTGTTTGGGGATTTCAAATTTTTATTTGTGAATTTATATGTATGTATTCAATTATTCAGAATGTATATATTAACTTTTAATAAAATTCTTTAATTCTTAATTCTTATATCAGTTATATGATACGCCAAACAAGTGTGTTTTTAACCGACTCTTAAACAAAGCAAGAGACTGTGTATTACGCACTTGTTCAGGAAGATCATTCCACATGGATGGTCCAGCCGAGCTGAATGCTCGATAAGAATATTTTGGTCTTCCTCTTACACTGACCTCCGTCAGCCTGACACCTACGTCAGAGCCTGATCTAAGGGTGGCTTGCCTTTGATTTGGAACCTGTTGTCTACAGAGATCGGAGATGTATGATGGGGACATATTGTGAATGGACTTGAAAACTGTGAGGCAAATCTTAAAAGTCACTCATTCTGCGCACTTGAGCCAGTGCAGATTTTTGAGGGTAATAGTTATGTGAGAGCGTTGGTCCATTTTGAAAATCAACCGGGCAGCGGCGTTGAGCACAGATTGGATTCTCTGAGGTTGGTATTGTGGTAAATTGGCCAGAATACCATTCATCATCATCATCGCCCTCAACGCTCCTCTCGGGAGCACAGGGCAGAAACCAGCCTCCTCCATTCAGAGCGTCTCTGTGCCAATTGCGTCACCTCTTTCCACGACATTCCTTGCGCTCTGATATCGTTGTCATAGGAACGGTGTATTGTGAAAGAGGGACGCCCGGGTAGACGGAACCCCTGCGGACGGAAAAACAGTGCTCTTTTTGGCCAACTATAATTAGTTATTCTCAAAACATGTCCCAGCCAGGACCATTGTCTCTCCTGTATTACGGAGGTTACAGATCTCTGCTGGGTGCGCCGGCGCACAGCATCATTTGTAACATGTTCATACCATTTGACATCCAAAATCCTTCTAAGACACCTGTTTTCAAAGCTTAGTATCTTCCGCTCCTGAGCCTTGGTTAAGTGCCAAGACTCACAGCCATATAGAAGGATTGGGATGATGCACGCATTGAACAAGCGACATTTTGTCCTGATGCTGAGTACAGACGCCTTCCAAACTTTGTTCATGTTATTGAAAGCCCCACTAGCTGCCCCTATGCGGATTGGTAATTCCGACCGGAGATCACCCTCTGGCGTTATGTATGCTCCCAGGTACCTGAATTTGCTAACCTGAGATATTTGGAAATTACCAACCATTAGTGGGGTGTCAGTACTCGTGCATGTACTATTACATAATTATGTACTCCGTTTTACCAGCGTTGATACGAAGGCCAAGGCGCAAGGAATTTTCATAAAGAGCATTAGCGCTGCTATGTAATCTGTCCACAGATGTATCAAAAAGGGCTAGATCATCCGCATATTCAAGATCGTGCAGCACTCCCACAGACGTCTCACTGTTTTCACACTGTGATAAAGGCACACCGCCAGGGCCCAGAATAGATTTTCTGAGCAGGTAGTCCATAATTATGGCAAAGATAAAAGGTGCCAATACACAGCCCTGCCGGACTCCAGTGGTGATCCTGAAGGTGTCAGTTGGACCACTTGATGTTCTGACAGAACATTCAGAGTCCATATGCAGGGCTTTGATCATGGTTACCACCTTGGGCGGGATGCCATACGCGGCCAGTATTTTCCATATGGTTGGTCTGTGGGGGCTGTCAAAAGCTTTTTCGTAGTCAATGAAGCAACATGCAAGCGGTGAGTTGAACTCTTGCGACTGTTGAAGTACGCATCTGGCACAGAAAATTGCGTCCGAACAGGACTTGCCAGGCACAAACTCGCATTGTTGCTTTCTCAGAGATGCCAACACTGGTTTTTGAATGCGACTCAATATGA
The DNA here is from genome assembly GCA_947579605.1 of Athripsodes cinereus. Taxonomy (NCBI): domain Eukaryota; kingdom Metazoa; phylum Arthropoda; class Insecta; order Trichoptera; family Leptoceridae; genus Athripsodes; species Athripsodes cinereus. Next base: position 10,746,410 of record OX388306.1, on the reverse strand, counting down.
TTTGTGAGAGAACTTTACCGGACACACTAAGTAGTGTGATGCCACGGTAGTTTCCGCATTCCAGTGGGTTTCCCTTCTTGAAAAGTGTCACGATGGATCCATTTCTCCAATCTTTCGGGCAGAGCTCCTCATTCCACACCTTGTTAAAGAGATGGTACAGTGGGTGGATAAGCGCATTCATGCCATACTTAAGGAGCTCTGCGTGGATTCCATCCTCACCTGGGGCCTTGTTGTTTTTTAGCCTTTTTACAGCTGCCTCAATCGCCTCATGTGTTGGGGGGGTTTCGGCTATCCCAGATACCTGTGGGAATTCTAGGTCGCCATCCTCATTGCCAACATCAAATGGTGAGGAGGGGTCCGGTCGGTTTAGAATGAACTCAAAGTGTTCTCTCCATCTTCCTCTTACTAAGTCAGGGGCAGAGATTAGGTTTCCACTGCTATCATTAATTGAGTCAGCAGTCTTATTCTGACCTCTTCCTCCTAACATGCGGGTAATTTCAAAGAGAGTCTTCGAGTCATTCCTGACCGTGGCAGTTTGTGCAAGCTGTATTTTGGCTTCGACATCACGTCGTCTGTCCAGTTTCGTAGGGGACTTTTCAGCATCTCTGAGTATTTTGACTTTTTGGCGATCTTGAATATATCCCCAGGACTCCATAGACATCCATGGTGATTTGTTCCTCTCTTTGAACCCAATGGACGCAACCGCTGCAGCCTTAACCACTCTCTGGAACTCCTCCCAGGCCGACTCTACTGAGTCATTATCGGAAAGATACCGAGAGAGTTCAAATCCATACTAGAATACCATTACAGTAATCTAACCGAGATACCACAAAGGCATTTATTAATGTTTTAGCATCCTGGGATGTCAGGCATCTCCTTATGGGACTTAATTGTCGTAGTGCAAAGAAACATTTACTAACGGTGGATGAAACGTGTTTATCCATAGATAAGGAACTGTCAATTTAGGCTCCGAGAAACTTAACGTATTTGGATGGTATGATGTTGATGTTTTGGATGGATATGGGGTCGTAGTTAATAAAGTGTTGTCGTCTCGGTGAAGCGACCCAAAGAAATTCAGTCTTTGTTGGATTTATTTTTAATTTATTCACTGACATCCAGTGCGAAATTTCATAGATACATGAAATAACACTATGCTTTAGTTGGTCTTGTGAATCTGGGGAGCAAGATTTGAAGAAAAGTCGATCATCAGCATAAGAATATGTTTGGAAACCAAGTTGTTGGATTAGATACTCAAGCTCATTAGTATATAGATTGAAGAGTAGTGGTCCAAGTACCGAACCCTTGGGAACACCGTATATGCATGAACTTTTTTCAAGCGGCGTGTGATTGAACTTGAGTTCACATTCACGTTCTGCTAGGTAAGATGCAATCCACCCCAGGACATCATCTCTGAAGCCGAATTCCCTCTCCAGTTTTTGAAGTAGGATATCATGGTCAACTGTATCAAAAGTAGCACTCATGTCCAGAAATGAAACTAGTACCAGGCTGCCAGATTCAATGCTTGAGATATGATCAGAGTTCGTTCTCAATAGAGTTGATTCTGTGGAATGAAACTTCCTGTAGGCACACTGATTTTTTGCAAGAACTTCTGTGGAGCTCAGAAAATTTGTGATCTGAGAGAATACTATTTTTTCTAGGAGTTTGGAACAAAAGGAAAGGTTAGAGATGGGACGGTAATTATCAGGGCAATCAGGATCAAGGTTGGGTTTTTTCAAAGCAGGAGTTACAATTGATTTTTTGAAATCATTTGGAACTACACAATTACTCAATGATAAGTTAATTATTTTTGCAATCAATGAAGCCAACTCATTGACACACGTTTTCAGGAGCCAGGTAGGAATAGGATCCAGGTCACACTGGTTGTTCGGCTGTGATAGGATAAGTTTTTCAATATCTTTCTCTTCTATCTCTGTGAAATTGCGCAACATTAGAGGGTTTTTCAAAGTGTAAGAAAGTTTACAATTTGATACTGTGGGTAAAGCTGATGGTGGTGCACTTCTAATGTTGTCAATCTTAGTCTTCAGATGGTTGGAGATTTCAGTTGCTGTTATGTTAGAGTTATAGGCGCTACTATTTGTGGAGTTTCCACAGATGTTTCTAAGATTGTTCCACAGTTTTTTAGGTTCATTCCTATTAGATTCCAGTTTGTCTCTCCAATAATCTCCTTTTTTCTTATTTACTATTTCTCTATAGCTTTTTTGAGAGATTAACCATTGCGTGCGCTCAACTTGTGACTTTGTTTGACGATAGAGTCTTTCCTTTCTTCGCATAGTTTTCTTTTGTTCGTGACACTCTTCATCAAACCAGTGTGTTGCCTCCTTATTTCTAATTCTAGATACGGTAGTTTTGTATGGAGCATGCTTGTCAAGGAGCTCTGAAAGCAGTTTGTTGTACAGTTTAACTAGTGCATCTAGGTCTAAATTATTAATAGTGGCTGCTTCGCGGAATTTCGAATAGGCGAGTTCTTGTTTAAAGTCTAATTTGTTGAATTTGGTCCAACAACGAGCAGTTCGCTTTTTGTATATTGGAGTTGGAGGTGCAAAACTGAATTTTGCAATTATCAGCCTGTGATCAGATAGCCCCACATCTTCCGCTATACACAATGATGGTTTGAATTCTGATCCACTTATTATTATATCTAGAATTCCTCCAGCGTCATGAGTACAATTTGTAACTGATTGGATTTTATTGAAGTCTTCTAGGAAGTTTTACACACTTGGGGTCATCAATGGCCCGTCAATGTCGAAACATAACATCTCTTCGACAAATCCAAACTGCATATTCCGGTGACGGGCCGAGCCTCGTTCCGTATGCAAAGGCGTGAGCCAAGTCTCTGCCCGACTGTACGCAGTAAATTGGAGTAAAACCTTCACCTTCATACTGTCTCCTGCGTAAAATCAAATGATCTTTCATTCATGAGGTGCATGTTGTACATGCATTTCGGATGAAAATTAGATCATACAGTCTTCATATATATATATATGAAGATGAATGAAAAGAAAAACAAATACTTATCCATTTTTAATTGTTTAGTGCCTAGATATTCATAACGTGTTTAAATTCACGAAAGACACTAAACTTCAATAATAAGTGTATTAGAGAACATCGGATGTTAGGTAGTATGAGATGTCACAAATGATATTTAGCGTCAATGTTGCAAATATCTATATAAAGTCTCTAATCTTGAATACAGAAGAGATACTGATCTTGACTGGTTCATATTTTGAGAACGTTCAATGACAGTTGATCAAAAGGGCGCTATTTTTTCATCAACAAAAGTCAAAAGTCTTTGACGTTTATACCTACATTAATTCAGTTTAAATTTTGCATTTATTTAATTTGCAAAGTTTGATTGGTAATTATAATTATAAAGAGTGCTTTAAAACATTTTGCGTTATTTCTGATGAAAGTAATATACGAGAATGATGATGATAGTTATTTATGTTTATTACATGCAGTTAATCCGCTGACTACCTCACTTGTGGATTATGCCGTGATGATATAGTAGTAGTAGTGGTAATATGAAAATACCTATACTTAAAATATCGATGGTTAAACATGCTGTTTTTTTCAATCATACGATTATTATCTATAATATTTAAAGTTTCATTGTTATATTTAATTTTTTTTTCTATTCTTATTAAGGCCATCCATTTGTTAGCGAATGATTGAAGCTAATATGGAAAAACATTTTTTTTAATTATTTTTATGTAAACAAGTACCTAATCAAATGTTATATCAAAATAAACCTTAATACCAAGACGGGGTAGTATATTAATAGTTAAATTTTGACAATACTTTATTCGATAAATAATCTGAGCCCCTAGACAAACACGCACTTGGCGATCGACTACAAACGAATTTTCGACAATAATTGCAACAATAACGCATAATTATACGGTACATGTAGGTAGATTGTCGAAAAGTTCGCCAGTAGTCGATCGCTAAGTACGGTTTGTCTGAAATTTTCATGCGATTTTGCCATTCAGCACTTGATGAATTTAATAAATTTTATAATAAACCTATAAACGTATAACTACTGCGTATAATTCACTAACGAGTAATAGAGAAAATATTACATCTAAAATAAGACTTGTACTATAAATATGTGAAAAAGGGATGGTTATAATATCTGCTGTCGACCATTAACTCGAATTGAGCAAAGAACACACGAGTAGCAAAATGCCAAAAGGTGTAATCACACAAGGCATCCTGTTAATAATCTGTCATTGGGAAGTATATATATACAGAATATATCAACTGAGTTTCAATTGCTGCCTCTGATTGGCTGAAAGCAATCAGAGGCAGCAAACTCACATGGCACAGGCACATGAGAGCCCATTTTATCATTCTGAGTTTTTGAGCTTGTATCAGACAAATGGGAGTCCTCAGACTTCTGCACTAACCAAGTGGTCGATGGATCTCCTTCAATTTTTAGCTTTTATGGAAAACACGTGGCTGTTAGTGATATAGTCAAATATTAGTTTTCGTTTCTATTCATTTCTACTTCTGTGTATTCTTTTTTCATTATTATTGTTATTTTAATATGTATGACAACCGAATGGGCTTTGATTAAAATAATAAATATTTGAACACTTATAAAGAGGACATTGCATTGAGTACTTCTTTTCTTGTATAATATTTGGTTGTATTAGATATTTATTCAAATTATTCACTACTACTATACTATACTACTATACCCTCACGCCGTGTCCCAAGTGGGGTAGGCAGAGAGAACGGAACGCCAAACAGATCTATCTTTACACACTTCTTTCGCTTCCTCCACATTCATACAGTTCCTCATACACGCACGTCGGTTCCTCTTACTCAACACGCGGCCGTCCTTGAGAATTTGATCCACGTGATCAAGCCACGTGGTTCTCGGACGCCCGCGTTTCCTCACACCCTTTCTTTCAGATAAGTATATCCTTTTTGTCATTCTTTCCTCTTTCATTCGTTCCACATGACCAAACCATCTCAATTTATTTACACGCATTCTGTCCACAACAGTCTTTTTGCATCCGCTCATTCTTCTAATATCCTCATTCTTCACTCTATCACGCAGCGTTTTACCAACCATTCTTCTCAACGATCGCATCTCTACTGCATTTATTCCACTTTCGTCCTTCTTCAACCACGTCCATGTCTCGCTTGCATACGTAAGTGACGGTACCAGAATGGTATTGTGCACCAGCATTTTAGCCATGTTCGACACATTGTCATTGCTGACAATGGGTCGAAGTGCACCGTTTACTCTAGCACCGGCCACTTTCCTTCTTTCAATGTCCCTATCGCATCTTCCATCCCTCGTAAACATACTTCCCAAATATACATACTCACTTACTTGCTCCAAACATTCGTCACCAACTTTAATCTCGCAAATCGTTTTTTCATTCTCTCTTTCAAAAACAAGAACTTTCGTCTTCATAACGTTCATTTTCAAACCATTCAAATTGCAACTATCATACACACACGTAACAATCTCTTGTAAGTCCCTTTCACTCTCAGCCATTAACACCAAATCATCTGCGTACATCAATGCATTCACCCGAAACCCATTCAGCTCGACACCAACATCCATCTCTTTCACAGGTCGCATACAGTAGTCGAAGAATAGGTTGAACAGCCACGGAGACATGACACAACCTTGCTTCACTCCTTTGGTGAGGACAAACCACTCCGAGAGAGTGTTATTTACCCTCACGCAAGCGGAGCTTCCCACGTAAAGTGAAGATATTGCGCGGATCAACCGGCTGCTCACCCCATACTCCGACAACACGCGCCACAACCTTTCCCGGTCCACTCGATCATATGCTTTCTCCAGATCCACGAACGCACAAAAAAGCCTCTGGTGTTTACCCAGAAACTTCTCTATAACCATTCGCAGGGAGAAGATATGATCGGTGCACCCTCTGCCATTCAAAAAAGCTCCTTGCGCATCCCATATCTTACACTCAGTTATCTTTCGTACTCTCTCAATCAAAATTCTACAAATTATTCAATTATAAACAATACCTCAAAACAGCAACTAAGGTTGCTGGTGTCAGAGGCGTGCAGTATTACAAATCTGGTAAAACAATTCACAAATTTAAATTATTTGATATTATAGTAAAATATAAGACACCAGAGCAAAGAATCACAGAACAGCAACACTATTGAAAACAAAAAAACACAAAACACTATCACAAACATTGAGAAGTCATTACTAACTCTTGATATGTATGTTTTGTCTGTAGTGTTCTGTTGATTGAATAAATAAATAATATAAAATAAATAAATTGACATAAATAAGTGGAAATGGTGCAGAATCAATGAAAATTGTGATGATGAAACACAGTTATTATTTTAATTAGACCTGAAGCAGAGACACAAAATAAAATCTTTAGTAGAATAAAACACCTGTTTTATTTTTTGAAATGAACACCTTGATTTAGTCGAAATCACAATGTTAATATAAATTACTTATTTTATGTATTTTCACTGAGTGAGTAAAACTCCACTATTAAGACCAGAAAGTACTTCAACAACCGCAGCCTTAAAGAAAAGTTATAAAATGATGCATATTTTATGAAATAAGTGTACTTTCTCTAAAAAGCTTTGCCTAAAATGCGAAAGAAAATGTGAATCGTGTGCATTTTGATTTAAAATTTGTAAGTACAAATATTTTCAAAGCAAGAAAACACTTCTGGAAATATATATGTACCTAATAAGTGTTTATCCTAAAAGTGACGCGACAAGTCCCAGTGAAAAGGGCCGATTTTTGGTTTTCTTTCGCTGAAATATTTTTTTTGTTTCCATTAACATAAAATATGAATTTTTCAACAAAATATTTGACATTTATTTATCACCGCAAGATTAATATTCATTCAAATTGATAAAAACATTGAATTATTTAAAATGCGAAAGGAATTTGAAGAAGTTGATAAAGTTAATTATTATTTATAGGTACATCATGATACTTTCCACCAAATTCCAATAAGTATTTTATTTATTTATTTATTTATCTAATATACGGCTAATGCCTTTTACAGGATACAGAGAAAATAATAAAACATTTCACTTAAACTTAAAAGCTATACAAATAATAACTTAATAATAATAATATACGGTATCTTGCAAACAAAAACAATACACAACAAGTAAAAATAAATATTAATAAGTGTACATAATAATAATACATACCTAATAAAAATGTAGGTATGCGCTAGGCATACAGTAAGTACAGGCGGCCGCACAGCAAACACATACACCTCAGACCTCATAACATTGTTTATAACACCGAGGGTATACGTATATGCTATGCAGGCATACTATACATATATATTATACATGGCTCTACAAGTACAAAATGTATAATACAATAATAAGAAATGAAATATCAATACATATACTATGCATGATAAAAATATTGGCTTAGATGCTAAAATAATAAAATAATAATATCACTTTATTTTTATGTTGACAATAATAGGTAATTATTAAAACAGACCCGACTCCACTATGAGTAGGTACAGTCGATACAATGAGGTACGTCTATTGAATAATTGTCTCTAATGTAGAAGTAAATAATAATAACAAAATAAATCCATCATACACAATACACCCATATACATAATATATAAAGGTACAATAATAGTATGTTCAATAACAAAAAAGAAAAAAACAGGTACTATCAATTGCCATATTAAATCCACAAAAAGAAAAAATCTTTCATGAATGGCAATGCGTTCTTATATTGAAGGATCAATCATATCACAATGTGTTCTCAGAGTCAAATATACATTTCAAAAGCGTCCTAAAAGAAGCAATACCAACATTAAATAAATCCAATTCTGATAAGAATTCGTTCCCCAATCGATGCAAACGAGGGATGATTTTATATATACATAAATACATATAAACCAACATTAGGTATATAAGTGTAAATATTTTTAATGAAGCGAACTAATTTATCAACTTCTATATAAAAGGATATAAAAATGATAAATAAATTAGTTACATATCAATGATAAATAAATATTATTCGATTATTAAGAAAAATGTGTATGCCAAAACATGCGTAATAAATAAATTTATAATTTTATTTGTTTGTTTTGTAATAATTGACTTATAAGCATAAAGTAAAAATAACAATGCATCGTTGATCACAACAACGCCGCATACTCGATTTACTGGTGGATTTATATGCTTACCTCTGGTTGTCCGGGAAGGTGTTTTCCTTGAGGTTGGAAGCCGTTCTCGTCTGCTATATATGTGATCCTGTAAGTGATGCCATCAGGGCCAATGTACTCGTATTCTCCTCTCACGATAATCGATTCCTTTTCTGGATCACCTGCATTAACTAACTCTGATTCTTCCTTTCTCTTTGTTCCGTCAGATAGCTCGAATCTGAAATACGATGTATAAAACATTTAAAATTTATATTTTACTTAAATACATTACATTACATACGTACACTCATAGAAAAATAATACGCTACATAATTAACTAGAGAGTGTAGAGAATTTTCTATTTTACTAAAAAAAAGCTTGTTATATCCTGTGGTTTGAGACCGTCCTTGTAGAAATGTTATTCATTCAATTGAAATTGGGCCTTCAAAAAAATTTCACTGATGATAACTGGAGTGGACCGGGATGAGAGGTGTGGAGGAGCTGTTTTGTGCTGTCCAGAGGCCTGAGTCAAAACACATTTTCACATTACGTTTTCGTTCCGTTAGCGTTTGAATTTCAGACGACGTTGCAAGCAAGTGTCAATTTCGTTGCTGAGATACACAATAGTTACGAAAATTGACACTTTGGCGCAACGTCGTCTATACTCGAACGATTGGAACACGAAAACGTAACGCTAAAATGTGTGTTTGACTCAGGCCTCAGAACAGAAAAGATTTTTCTCAGGTCGTCAACGTCGGGGGGACCCGATAATACACGTAAAGAAGAAGAAGATTGTAACCATAGTAAGGACTTTGAGTTTTGTAATCATAGTAAAAGTATTGTTTCAATTCTCAATAATCCATGTACTAATAATAATATGACAATCAAAGTAACCGATCGTGAAGAAGAAATTTGTATTAAATCTTAATCTTTAAGCTGAAATTGTATTATTTAGGTAGGTATTTGCACGAAGAAGACAACTTGCACGTTTATTACAAGCAGTTGGTCCGCTGGATCTCCTTCTAGTGGGACATGCCGTGATGGGATAGATTAGATGGATGAATGGATAGTACTGCTACATTTTTTGCATTGCATACATATTTATAGGGGACTAGCATACCCGGTTACACCGTCCGGAGTTAAATCTTGAAGTTAGACACCGCATACGACCATATTTTAATTAAAAAAAAATAGGTAGGGGAGAGTGTGGAGGTATGGGACGCAGGAGGTATGGGACAGTACTCATATTATTCATATTTGAAACATTTCATAGCACCTTAGCATGTCAAAAGATGTCAATAGAGGTCTGTTTAGTGAAAAATTAGCGCCAGTTGGTGTTTTATGCGTGTGGCGAAAAAAAATGTTGTTTTTCATTTTTCTACATAAAAAGTAAAATTATACCTAATAAATTCCATCCTTTTGGGAGACAGTAGAGCAAAGATAAGATAATTTTTATATTTTATTCTTAAACCTGTGATAATTGTTCGTTATATTCACGCATTGGTTTAACATACTCCAAAACTTATTGTATAAAATTATGTCATTTACCATTTTATTGTTCATGGTGGAGGTTTGGGACACTTCAGTGAGGGAGGTATGGGACGTCTCCCATACATGTATAAACAAGGGGATTTCATATTAGTAAAATTTGAAGGGTAAAATAAGATAATTTATTATGTTGATCGGATTGAAGAAATAGTAGCAGCCAGCGAAAATCTATTGCTGACCTTTTTAAGAAAGAGAGATGGCTCCAATGATTTACTGTTCCCAATTCAGGAAAATCTTTCCTAAGTATCACCAAAGGATGTAATACTGGTATTGCCTACGCCTCAAAAACATGATGGCACAAAAATAATTCAAGAAATTTATGTATTCGAAATAAAATTGAATCGTTTCGGCGAAGTGAATTAAATAAGTTCTTTTTTATATGCATGTCCCATTCCTCCCATATAGGTGTCCCATTCCTCCACACTGTGTGGAGGAATGGGACAAAGTCATGGTCTTGTAATATTTCTCATAACTCATTTAATATGCTCTACCGTATAATTTCAATTATTAAATGTCATAGCTAATTGTGTATCTTCGGCAATATAGTACTTTTTTCAAATAAATTGCTTTATATATTTCTAAAATTCAATTCTGAAAAAAATTGTCCCATACATCCCCGCTCTCCCCTAGGTACCTTCGTGGATGAAAGTACTAAAAACCTCTTTGCATTGAAATACCTTGAAGTTTGACACCATCTCTTTCACATTTTTTTCATACACTCTTTTTTGCAGTTTTTCTCGCTTAAAAAAGAAAGTACGGCATTTAGTGAGTTTTTATTTCAAATATGTATCTCGTCTTGAAATGGCCGAGTCAATGCAACGCAAATACCTTGAAATGGGCGAGTATAGCCCGGTCTTCGTTAATATGTAAATTTGAAAATCAAATTTATAAAATAATAATATAATATAATAATATTAGGGAATACGAAATGTTTATTGTTAACTATAATAAAATATCAATATAAATGTATCGAAATATAAGTTCTTCTTCTTCTTCTTCTTCCTCGTGTGATAGATCATCGATCTGTTGTTTCGGAAGTGATTCCCTCTTGTGACCCTGAGGACCAGCTATCTTTCCATCTCTTTGGTGGTCTTCCTCGCAAACGTGAGCCAGCCGGTGTCTTCTTTGCAGCAATGTGGGCGATCCTGTTTTCAGCCATCCTGTCTATATGGTCTCTCCAGAATCGTCTCCTCTTCCTACTCCATCTCACTATGTCCTCCGTGTCGCATATCCTTCTAATCTCAGTATTTCTAATTCTATCTCTGAGAGTTTTTCCCGCGATAGCACGTAAGGTTTTCATCTCAGATGTTCTGAGTAGGCTTTTGGTTCTTGCTGTGTCTGCTCTTGTTTCGACGCCGTAAGTCATTATTGGCCTGATACATGTTTTGTATATTCGGACTTTACTCTCTACTAGCATGTGTTTGTTCCTCCATATGACACCTTTCAAACATCCAGCTGCGACTGAAGCTTTATTGGTTTGCTGCTTCACTTCATTGTACAAATCGCTATTGCTGTTGTGTAATATGAAATATAAGTTGTGTAATATTAAATTAGAAGTAGAGGAAGACCTCCTACACGATGGTCTGATGACATCAAAAGAATCGCTGGTGACTGGTTGCAAAGAGCCCAGGATAGAGATGCCTGGAGAATTATGGGGGAGGCCTATGTCCAGCAGTGGACGGAAATGGCTGCATAGGTAAGGTAAGGTAATATTAAATTAAATAAGATATATTGATATTGATTACGTACATAGAACGATATTTTTATATCACTGTTAAGGTTATTTTGCGTGTAGGTACCTATTTCTTAACAATACCGAAATAAAATAATTTAAACAATCGTGATGTAATATCGATTGAATATACAATAATAATTTATGTTTATCAGGTTATGACATATCATTCGAAAATGACTTGAAAGGTGTTTCTCGACTAAATTCACCATCATGTTTGTCATAAATGTATGATCGTAAAAAATATACACTTTTCGTTTCATATTCTTTACAAAGGTCGTTATTGCTCAATGTGTCAATGAGTCTATTTAAAGTGTATCCTTAATTTATGTTTATTAAAAATAAATATTAAAAGCATACGCAAAGTTATAGTTTCCAGTTCCATCAATGTTATTGTCGAATCTCAAAATTTGCACATTTTGATCACTGGCAGGGGCTCCATAAACAACAGACAAACAGCAAATCGTTAACACCTGAAAGAAATATACGATTTAAACAAATAAATAAATCGATTCTAGACTCTTATCTACGAGTACATATGAGAGAACTAGGCGATAACATCTTTAGATGTTAATCTATGATATTATTTTTTCAAGGGATTGTGTCATAAATTCTGAAGCAACGAAAAATTATTTCTGAGAACGCAGGTTTTTTGTTGAACCAGCTTTGATTATTTGATGAATGAATAGGTAAATGAATATTTTTTATGTATTTATGAGAATGTGGAAATAAATATATTTGATTTAGAGATTCAAACACAAGTAAAAAATCAAACTAAAATTTTTACTAATATGGAAATGGCTCCTGAAATATCTTCAACTAATATCTAAAGCCTTTTGTAGGAAATCATTTTTGAATGTTTGAATTTCATGGTATCAATCAAAATTTTTTGTAATAAGCTTTATAAAATATTTATTCGGGGTGAAACCATACATGTAAAAATTATGAAAATTAGATTTTAAGCAGAATATTTGGTTCACGATCGGGTATTGTAAAAGGAACTTGAAGGTTTAAGAGCAATAAAAAGATTTGCTCCGCAACAAATTAACCATGCATTACATATATGTGAAATCAAATCCCGAAGATTGGCGTGGATCGACCACGTTGTCAGATCTGAAAAAAAGGTCAACTACATGTATTCTGAAAGGATAACCAAGGGCAGAAGGCCGACTGGTAGACCATGGCAAAGGATATTGAATAAAAAGAAAACGATAACTAGCGAATTTAAATACTAAAGACGACTGGCAATTCACTGCTGGAGATAGAAAAACTTAAAGTCTTACAAGAGCTGCTCGGCTATCGGAAGTAAGCAAATAAGTCATATTCAACAGTCTGAAACTTTAACCTCTTTTTCACAGTGCACCTAAGACCAGTAATAAAGTGTCATTTCAACGAAGGTACCAGAACCAAATCTTTTCAATACTAGGATAAAAAAAAGTTTTAGCAGATTATAAGCGAGTAATTTAGATCATTATTTTTTTATGAAACATTTGAAATAAGATGTTTTCAACATTGACCGTTTGATTCGTTAGATAATAATCGATAGTGTCAAATTATTATTACTTCTCAACAACTGTGTGTATTGATTTCACTAATGTTTGTGATAAATAGTACTTGAAGATACATTGATGGTATAATTATAATACACAAAATATAGTGACATGTAGCATTGTACTTACCAGCTTCATTATTGTACTTATTGAATATTGTATAAAATTATAGCAAACACAATCACTTCACAACACTTTTAGACTTCTGCCCTCACCGGTTCAATTCAAACATGTGATGCACGTTTTTTATTAGAACAAAATATATACTTTAGACTATGACTATGATTTTGCACTCCTCATAGACTATGAATTTTCACAAAGTTTATTTATTATTTTATGGTTGTTTCAAAATAAATACAAGGTTATCATACACAGTTATCATACACATTGCAACAATGTTTATTAATATTTAAATATAGGTAAAGATGTGTGCCTATGTAGACTTAATTTATAGGTAAATAAAAATATAACTTTATTGTTTAACAAATTTATTGTTCTTGAAAAATTATTGTGAGTACTCAAAAAACATAACAAAGTTTATATTTATAGAATATGAAAAAATTATACAATGTATAGTAGAGTGAAATATTTTGTACCTGTAAAATGGTGATGACATGATTTCCTGGAATTCTTTTCTTATATATATATATATATATATGAAGACTGTATGATCCAATTTTCATCCGAAATGCATGTACAACATGCACCTCATGAATGAAAGATCATTTGATTTTACGCAGGAGACAGTATGAAGGTGAAGGTTTTACTCCATTTCACTGCGTACAGTCGGGCAGAGACTTGGCTCATGCCTTTGCATACGGAACGAGGCATGGCCCGTCACCGGAATATGCAGTTTGGATTTGTCGAAGGGATGTTATGTTTCGACATTGTGCGCATGTGTCTCATCAGGACCATCTTACATAATGGCCGACACAACATCAAATCCAGTATGCGAGGAGCATCGCATATTATGAAGACTGTATGATCCAATTTTCATCCGAAATGCATGTACAACATGCACCTCATGAATGAAAGATCATTTGATTTTACGCAGGAGACAGTATGAAGGTGAAGGTTTTACTCCATTTCACTGCGTACAGTCGGGCAGAGACTTGGCTCATGCCTTTGCATACGGAACGAGGCATGGCCCGTCACCGGAATATGCAGTTTGGATTTGTCGAAGGGATGTTATGTTTCGACATTGTGCGCATGTGTCTCATCAGGACCATCTTACATAATGGCCGACACAACATCAAATCCAGTATGCGAGGAGCATCGCATATTATGAAGACTGTATGATCCAATTTTCATCCGAAATGCATGTACAACATGCACCTCATGAATGAAAGATCATTTGATTTTACGCAGGAGACAGTATGAAGGTGAAGGTTTTACTCCATTTCACTGCGTACAGTCGGGCAGAGACTTGGCTCATGCCTTTGCATACGTATATTTGCATACATATATATATATATATGTTTGAAAAGGTGTTTTCGCAGAGCATATTATTCATATATAAGTATCGCTTTTGGGTACTCTACGTACAGTAGCCTTGAGAAAGGCTTTTATAGTTGGTCTTGAAAAAGACCGTTGGCTTCTGCCCGACGTTTCGTGCAGGATTCATCGACGCCGATTCATTCACCTTGCTCATCGACGCCTGCTGCCTTCACGACACCCGCGCCGCCGAAGCCTGCCACCGCCCCTCTACGCCCCAGCTGATGTCAGGTTGAATCCTGCACGAAACGTCGGGCTGAAGCCAACGGTCTTTTTCAAGACCAACTATAAAAGCCTTTCTCAAGGCTATTGTACGTAGAGTACCCAAAAGCGATACTTATATATGAATATATATATATATAAGAAACGAGATGAATATATATTACTCAGGTATTGTACCTCGAAGGGTAGGTACAAATTTTTAGAGAATATTTGTATGACATTGCGAATCTAGTTATAACATATCACTGTCGCACATCACCCTTCTCACTTCAGTTTCAAATGAAAAAATATACATTTATACTCTAAGCGTCTTATCTATCATTAATGCGCATTAAAATATGTTACATTATCGACAAACAACATAATATGGTATAATAATACAATTATGTTGATTGTGTGGTATGGTCGCCGTAATGAAAGCTGACCTAGAACTTTTGACATTATAGCCTCTTTACTGCGACCCAACCGGTTCTGTGTGCTGTTGTAATAATGAAAGTAAAATGAAGAAGACCCATACAACCTACATAATATATAAATATAATTATGTAACAAATGCCTACACAATAACCTATAAAAATACTTTAGTCCATGCACAGTCGACCGATGTAACGCTGGACTTTTATTCCTTTATTAGACAGAACCCAATGAGTGTCATATTTACAGAATATTTAGTTAACTTCATCCCGCGAAATAAAACACTGCGGTATTTAGAATTATATATATTATATTATATTATTTTTGTATATATACACAAACAAACATACAATCATTTATTAATATTATATTAGATGACTAAAAGATGGAAATATTATACAATATAAGAAAGCACACCATGTCAAAAAATTACATTTTCAGTGTGATCGTTCAAAATTTATCAAACATATTACTATGTGGTTATTTGTAAACAGTAAACATGAATTTAAATTTAGGCAGTCGGTAGTTTGATGGCAGAGTCTTTTTATGGACAGATCTTTTGTTCAATTACTCCCGCTGCCGACCAGTAGGTCTTACATCTCCTCCTTCAAATATATTCACGATACAAGTAAATACATAGTGCAAGGGTTGCAGTTAAGTTTATTAATAACCAAGATACATTTTAAGAAATATACTAGTCTACATTATTTCATATTCAGTATTTATTTTTGTTCTACGCTATGCTTTTCCTCTATTTCATTCCAAGAATAAGATGCAGAGGACTCTTCTACAGGTAGGATACTGGTCGCATAAAAATGCAGTTTGTAAAAAATATGACATTATTACAAGGGGTAACGCTCTTGGTGTTGGATTAGCCATTCGAGCACGGGGCGCAAAATAGAAACAAAGTACGTGCAGAAGCCAAGGAGCATAATTGCCAACTAATATGAATACTGTTACATAGAAAAATACATATCATCACTACATAGTATTAACAGCATTAACAGTATTACAAGTGAACATACTCGTATGTATATGTGCCCAATTTTGCTAGTTTATTTATTTACAACAGTCTGAAACTTTAACCTCTTTTTCACAGTGCACCTAAGACCAGTAATTCAGTAAGTGTCATTTCAACGAAGGTACCAGAACCAAATCTTTTCAATACTAGGATAAAAATTTTTTTTAGCAGATTATAAGCGAGTAATTTAGATCATTATTTTTTTATGAAACATTTGAAGTAAGATGTTTTCAACATTGACCATTTGATTCGTTAGATGTGTGTCGCTTTTTTTCAAACTGACAATGGGTATTGTCGAACTTCGGCAAGTACTGCAAGTAGCATTGTTTAAAAAGGTGTATTACTTTTGTACCCACTATCGACATATTCCATATCAATAACAACATTCTTTTTACAAATTATATGCTCCCTAGATTTGTTCGCAAGTTTCAAACTTGATGAAGTGCTCGCTATCTCAAAACGTTCATCAAAAAGTCAAACCATTTCTATGTTATCATTTAAGCACAATGCGACATTTTTACTTGATGACATTTAATCCAACGTCACTGAGACGACAAGCTGCCACGGAAGTTCTAAACAAACTAAATTAAAATTTCGGCGCCAAGGGCCGCAACGAGATTTTATTGATGGTACATGTTTGAGATTCAGATTGCAAATCTAGGTATAACATATCACTGATGTGCGAAAAATAAAGTGAATTTTAATAGTTTCTGTCGTTTTCAAATTAGGAATAAGCGAGACACAAAGAGAGTTTGTGATTTTTGCTCAACAATCTTAATAAACATAAATGATGTTTGTCAATTTCAAAATTATATTCTTGTTAATATGTCCGAGTGACATACATAACCATTTATTATTATTATACGGCGTGACAATTTATTATTATTACACCAATATACGGCGTGAACCTTTATGATACATATGTTCAAATATACAGACAGAATAAAAAACAAATGAAAAACATACAAAATATTGAGATACAAAATATTTTAACTCGTGTTATAAAAGAAAACATCGTATCCTTCCTTTCTTTCTTCTTTTTAGGGCAAAACGCCGGAATTGTAGTGAATTTTGCCTATATTTTACAAAAGGTATACGTTGTACTCGTAGATTTATATAGAAAATTATCACAAAAAAATAGCTTTATAATATGTTTTTATCTTGTTTTTACCCTGTTTTTACCTTAATTATAGGCCAATCTCAAAATTATCCATATTTGGTAAGTTGATGGAGAAGATTGTGGTAAAACAATTAGCCACTGATGTAAGTTCTGTGATACTGCCGAATCAGCATGGCTTTGGTGCCCGTAGATCTGTGGAATCTAATCTTCTCTAGTTTGCTTGTTTTGTAACCAAATCGATGGGCGGGGATGGTCAGGTCGATGCGGTATATACGGACTATGCAAAGGCGTTTGACAAGATAAGCCACAAGATCCCTTTGCATAAGCTCCGTTGTTTTGGGATGCATGGTGATCTTCTTAGATGGCTCACATCATACGTGGAGGGACGTTCGCAAGCAGTGGCAGTCAATGGTACTGTCTCTCAGTTTCGACCATGTTGTTCTGGGATTCCGCAGGGTTCCCATCTGGGACCCCTGCTGTTTGCACTGTATATCAATGACATAGGGAAATGTTTTTATCACTCGGAGTTACTTATATTTGCGGACGACACCAAGATATTTCGTAAAATAAATGGTATCTGCGACTGTTTAGAGTTACAGAGTGATCTCCATCACATTTACTAGGGCTACGAGTCCCCTGAACTTTTCCTATTCTATCGATGGAGAGTCGTTATCTCGATGCGTTGAGGTTAGAGATTTGGAAATTATTCTTGACTCAAAAATGCTTTACAGGGCTCACGTTGATACTCATAGGATGCTGGGCTTTACATTTAGAATATGCAAACCAACCATTTAGATGTCCATTTACTCTGAGAGCTCTATACTGCGCCTTCGTGCGTAGCAATTTAGAGCTCGCGTCGGTCATGTGGAGCCCTCAGTATATTACTTATATCGACAGAATTGAGGCTGTACAAAAGAAATTGATCAGGCGCCTTAGTTTCTCAAAGGGCCAATATTTCGAGAACTATAAAGAAGCGCTACCATTTCATAAAATACCATCACTTGAGAGCAAGAGAACACAGGGTGACTTATTGTACCTGTTTAAAACTTGTGAATAATGACGTTGACTCCTCAAAACTCTTAGGAGAATTGTACTTTAACTGCCCATCGCGAAATACTAGATCTAATTATCTTTTCAGATTGCCTCCTTGTAGTACAAACTACATACAGAGCTCTTTTCTACAATGTAGTTGTTCTCTTTATAATACTTTCTTCAAAGGTCTCGATATATTTAATATGACCAAAGACCAATTCAGGAATGGCGTTATCGCACTATTGGCTTCCCCTGCATTGCATTAATTGATATCATGGTCTAAATTATTATTACGTTAATATGCACCTACGTACTTTAAGATCTCATTAGTAAGTTTTCATCATTAATTTTTTGTTATAATCTTTGCTTCATTTTATGTTTTTGTATATTTTAACCATTTTATTATTAATTTGTTGTTGTATTTAAATGCGATAAACTCGCCCATTGCACAAAACCATGTATTCTATTGTTATGATACCATATTTTTTCTTCTTCTTTGTTTACTAATTTTGTGCAATAAAGATTGTTATTATTATTATTTATATTTATATTCCTTTATATTTTAAATATCTTAAGTTCTTACATGTATCTTTACATATTCATATTTTCTGTTGATATTTTAAATTGGGTTCGTAATTAAAATATTTTAAAATATTTCTGTAGATATTAAAATATTTTATGGGTTAGTTGGAAGATATCGCGCTTCAGCGATAAACTCGCCCATTGCACAAAAATATGTGTTCAGTGGTTATGATATCATGTTTTTTTTTCTCCTTGTATACTGTTTTTGTGCAATAAAGATTTTTATTATTATTATCTCATATCTCATTTATTTAACAAAACAATATTAGATTCTACATTTTGAACACAATATAAGATTGACAATAAAATTTAAATATAACATTAAATAACATATATAAATAGTTAAAATCCATTGGATTGGTCTGCAACGAGTTTGGTCTTTCCTCTCCATTCGTCTCTATTCTCAGCCAGTCTTTTCAGCTCCACGTATGAGCCACAGTTCATGTCCCTCTTCAGTTGGTCCACATACGCGTCTCTTGGTCGGCCTCTGCCATTTGTCCCCTCGGTCTTACCCTCCGCGATGGCGATGAGTAGTCCTGGGTGCCTGATGTTGTGGCCAATCCAGTTAGCTCGTTGTTGGCAGATTCTCTTAAGAAGTTGCCTTTTTTCGCCTACCCTGGTTAATACTTCTTCGTTTTCGACGTGTTCCGACCAATGGATCTTAAGCATGCGTCTGTAGCACCACATCTCAAAGGCCGCCAACCGTCCGCTTTCACTCTTGCTGATGGTCCACGACTCACAACCATAAAGCAGAATACTCCATACAAAGGCTTAAAAACCATAAAATATTAAAATAAATTTATATTCAAAATGTAGAACCCCAACATTATTCGAGTTGATTCTTCCATGATGTTCTATGAAATAGTACAATCATGGGAGATCACTTACAGAGATCATCATCATCATCGTTCTCAACGCTCCTCTCGGGAGCACAGGGCAGAAACCAGCCTTCTCCATTCAGAGCGTCTCTGTGCCAATTGCATCACCTCTTTCCACGACATTCCTTGCGCTCTGATATCGTTGTCATAGGAACGGTGTATTGTGAAAGAGGGACGCCCGGGCCGACGGAACCCCTGCGGACGGAAGAACAGTGCTCTTTTTGGCCAACTATCATTAGGCATTCTCAAAACATGTCCCAGCCATGAGCATCGTCTCTCCTGTATTACGGAGATTACAGGTCTCTGCTGGGTGCGCCGGCGCACAGCATCATTTGTAACATGTTCATACCATCTGACATCCAAAATCCTTCTAAGACACTTGTTTTCAAAGCTTAGTATTATGGAGGAACGGGTTGTTGGTATAGATTGTTAATGAACCAAATATCCTCACAGATTCACTGTGTACATATTTCCCAATCTTCCATATGCATTTTGCAGAAGGCTTGATAAGTAAGATAATTGATCTGATTCCAAATAATTATAAAAGCTAAATACTGTGATAAAAAGGAACGAAATGAAACAGTAATGTTTTACTTACATGAAAATATTTTATTCACCTAAGTTTATTCACCTTGTAAAAGTTAACAATAAAAGTTAGTAATGTGTATTAGTACTTAAATTAAAAGATGTTACTAGCTTAACGTTCAGAAGAGCTCTGAAAAACTCTCTGCCTATCAATTCTTTCCACAGTCTCCAAATAGCCGTTAAAGTAAATTTCTATATTAATATTAGGAAACATTCATCGCCATCTACCTATAATAGTTGGAAACTAATATCCAACTAACTACCGAGGTGTCTAGCAATTATCATCTTCACGTGCTTCTCGATAATTCAGGTAGATGTCGCCACAGTATCTTCGCTCTTGAGCCTTGGTTAAGTGCCAAGACTCGCAGCCATATAGAAGGATTGGGATGATGCACGCATTGAACAAGCGACATTTTGTCCTGATGCTGAGTCCAGACGCTTTCCAAACTTTGTTCATGTCGTTGAAAGCCCCGCTAGCTGCTCCTATGCGGATTGGTAATTCCGACCGGAGATCACCCTCTGGCGTTATGGTTGCTCCCATGTACCTGAATTTACTAACCTGAGATATTTTACAACTTTTAGATATTTTCTTACAGAGCTACAGGGACAAAAACCTTCTTACTATCCTGGTGGAGATAGAAGTACGGCCTTCTGCATGCTGTATTTGAGCCTGTCATCTACTCCTAGTTTTCTGAGATTGCTTGACAGACTCTTAGGTATTAAACCATTCACAGATAACACTATAGGCACGATGATTGTGGTAAGTGTTCTCCACATATCTTTGATTTCGTGAGCAAGATCAAGATATGTATTTTATTATCTTATCTTGCTCATCTTTATTTAAATTTTCATCGTGCGGAATAGTGATGTCTATGATGTATGTTTTACGGCATCTGCGATCAACCAAAACAATATCTGGTCGATTAGCTAGAATAGTTCGATCAGTTTGAATTGGTCGATCCTAGTAGAGTTTAGTGTCATTGTTTACAAGTACCGATACTGGACAATAATTATAGAATGGTAATTTTGATTCCTGTTCAATTAATTTAAATTTCAAAGCTAAATTTTGATGTAATATTTTTGCTACCTGATCAAATCTTTTCAAAAAGTCTGTTCCGGTAAGAAGAGAACATCCAGATAAAATATGCCTTAATGTCTCTCCCTCCCGATAACAGGCTCTGCATCTATCCGAAATATTTTGTTTCATTATAAATTTAGAATAATTGTTTGTGACTATTACTTGGTCTTGAATGGCACAAACAAATCCTTCCATTTCGCCAAAAAGATCTCCAAATCTCAACCAATGGACCGAATCCACAGTATCAACATTCTGAGATGTTAACACTTCATAGAATCGACCATGGAGAGACTTGGATTTCCATATGTCCATTCTATCATCATTATTCAATATCGGTAGTGAGACACTAGAGTTCGACAAACACAACGGTGAATAACCCTGATCACAAGATATTATATCGTCATACCCATCTTTGTTCCTAGAATTTTGAAAAAAAGTTTTTAAAGATTGAATTTCCTGATTGTGAAAATTTTTAATATTCAATAAGCCCCTTCCTCCCAATTTCCTTGGGAGGTAGAGTCTCATTATAGATAATCTTGGATGATGTATAGTTGTATACGATACCTTGTCATCATGGTTCTGAATTTTCTGTCGATGACATCCAGCTCCGTCTGGTTCCATTTGAGTATCCCAAATGTATACAATAATAAAGGAATAGCCCATGTATTAACTGCCCTGATTTTATTGTGTCCCGAAGGATATGTATTTAAAACTTTTTTGCATCTAGTAAAAAAAAAACTTATTATTATTATAATTATCTTGCTTGTTTTGTATGTTTTTTAATCTTATTACGAATAAAGAATTTTAATTTTATGTTTTTTTTTTTTATTTGATTTTGTTCTTTAGTATTTTGTCTCATGCTTAGGATTGTTTGAATTAACAAGTCTGGCATTGTTGTTGCATTCATTGCTTGTATTAGATTGTAGCGTATTTCCTCTCCTGTCTCTGCTAGCTCACCGCAGACGTCCTCAGGGGTCGTGAGTTGGTTGATTGGGGCAAAAGACATTGGGATACATTAGTTATTTATTATTTATTTATTTATTTTATTCTTCTTGCACATCATCATTCATATAACAAATAAAATAAAGCAATATACACAAGAAAAAATGTGATGATGTGCAGTGGCGAGATTATTACTATATAGTGATTTCTTCCATCCAACCACATTATTCATTAAAAACATTTCCTTTATTTGTCCCTTGTCACAATACATCATCGTCGGGCCACCTCCATTGGCAGCCGTCCACGAAAATATGACCATCCGACTTTCTAGCATGGGTGCCAGGCGCTCGCGGCCCCTACTGCACGGTTGCCTCTGAGACAGGTGTCGGTATGGTATGGTATGGACGAGCCGACAGCTAGTCCAACCCACTTGGCGACCCGGAGACTAGGACCGCCTCTATTGGCAATTACCACGTAAAGTTATTAGACATTGACAGAACACTTTTCATCTGTATTGAATTTAAGTTTTTATAGTATGGTTTATCAGAAGAATGGCTTTAAGAGACTTACCACTATGACTGCTATAATCACTAAATTTTCATTGCTTTTTGTTACTCGACATTGTCTTCATTCTTTTTTAGGTTATATCGGACCAAATATCTTTTTCTTAGACAATGGTTGATAAATATCGGTCGCCACGAGGTGACACCAAATAAAATTAAAGAACTGAGACGTATGTCTCCATCTGTCCCGGATTCCTCTTATCGAATGAACTCTTTACATTATATTCGCGGGTCGTTATTTTTTGTTATATCAAATTTGTAACAACTCACTCGCTCGATTTTGACTATTCATTGCGGTGTTGCCATTAGGCAAAATGTGGCTGATAGGAAAAATTAAACCACAAATAATAATATCATGCTACAAGATATTGGTAATGATAGGGGACTTTACTGGTCCACTTATGGCTTTATACGATTCTGTTATTATTACCTGTATATGGCTGTTTGTATCCCTGTAAAAATGTAATAAATAATTACTAAAATAGTCGAAACAGCGCTCGTCCATAAGCCAGAATGGATACGAATGTAGAATCAAGTGCAAAACAAGGACAGCGCGGTCAATGCCCTCACAGAATAAAAACAGCTTTATTAGTAACCAGCACACAGGGCCGCTGTTGGAAATAAATATTATTTATTTTTTATTGAATAATATTATTTAGGTATACCCATCAACAGTTTTCCCATATCATAATTTTCATAATTTTTTTTAATGATTTAGTTAGATGGAATTAATTTTAATATTATTTTGTGAAAAGAGATTAAGTAGTAATAAGAAATGTGGTTTAAATTTCTTTGAAAATTTTTAATAAATTCATAATTTGACAGTTAAGGGCAATTGAAAAATACGTGGTCCATTGTTTCTTCCACATTTCCGCAATCACAAGTAGAGTCACTAATTCCAGTAAGATGGAAAACTAGGACAACATGTCCTAGCCTAAGACGAGTTATAACATCGAATGCACATAAATAATAATTCCATAAAATAATAGTACCTACAAGTACTTATATAATTATTATGTGCAAAGCTATTTATTTATAAACTAGCTGGCCCAGCGAACTTCGTACCGCCTAAGAATCAATGAATGATTACATACATACATCTTCTTCCCCTTGTCCTAGTTCGGTCGGGGGCCCATTGCCCCTAGGTATCTCCTCCAGAGATCCCTGTCCACCGCTGCTTCCAGGACCTCTGGCCACTCCAAACCAAGCCATTCAACACACAGGTTCGACATCTGCCCTTGCCAGTTTCATCTAGGGCGGTCCACCAGTCTACTGCCCTCTCCTACAGACTTTATGAATGATTAATATTATTAATATCTTTACAAACTCCCGTAATTGTCCAAGTGTGTCATCGTAGGTATAGTCTAAAAAATAAAATTCATTTGGAACTTTCACAGTTTAGCGGCCCCACCCGTTGTCGAGTACCTACTTTTTTCCATATAAAAAGTAATATTTTCGAAACTTAAGGGAATTGTTGCCATATGTTGCAACTATGAAACTTGAGCGGCCCCACCCCTTGTCGAGTAATATGTACAGAACTTTAGGAAATTAATATTCGACGTAGATTTTTTTTGCCGGCATTTAAAATAATTCTACATATGGCAACAATTTCATTCAGTTTCAAAAATAATACTTTTTCTATGGAAAAAAAGTACTCGACAACGGGTGGGGCCGCTTAACTGCGAAAATTCCATTCATTATTTTACATAGACAATTCGCACACATCGAGCTAGTCCCAACCTAAGATGAATCTTGTATTATGGGTACTAACGCGACGATACACACATACAATGCACTATACATACATAATATGTAACACCCAGACCCAGGACAATTTGAAAAAGGTCATTCTTCACTTTGCACTGGCCGGTAATCGAACCCGGGACCTCGTGACTCAAAGGCAAAAGTGCTACCTCCGCGCCCCACCTGGCGACATGAACAATTTATGTTGGACAATTAACTTAACTCAGATTTGTTTATAAATTATCTGCTGTACGTAATATAATTATGTAGGTTTAAACCTATTTAATTTAAATTTATAAAAATTCTTTCCATGATTTTTTCAAAATTGAAATATCAGAACCACAGTTGTTGAATTGTGTGGATAACGATTCTAATTTGAAAATATATACAAAAATTATTCTGTAAATAGGCCCATCTGTAAAAAAAACTTCATCGTTGATTTTGTATAATTCTCCATATTGCATTTTTTATTGAAATCAAAAATGTATAGCGTAAATAATTTTCTTCGTAATTTTTCTTCTCTGTCTACAAATTTCACAACACAATCTTGCATCAGAACAACATGAACACATTCTTATTTTCATCTCTAATAGCACAATTTATGGTTCAATAATATTTTTCCATCTGCAATAAGAAAATACAATTTCAAATATAATCTGTGCACGTCCACATTTATGTGACAGATTATAGTAAAAAAATATTAATTCATCAGTTTGACACACTGTGATTATAGTAATTTGATTCTTAATACAGCAGAACATAAGGATTATTTTAGCACAATGCAACAGGCGACGTGGGAGCGCTTACAGCGCCATAACTCTCCATATTGTTTTTATTTTTGAAATTGAAAATGTATGGCGTAAATAATTTTCTTCGTATTTTTTCTTACCGTGAATTTGTAAGATGTTTTAATAGCCTATAGTTTATTCCGGGCGGAGAAGAATCCAACAAATCAGAGATCATTCAAATCGGAACAGCCATTCTTGAGTTATAAGTGTTGTAACACACACCAGTTCCTTTTATATATAAGATAATCAATAATGAAGGTTTTCAGTGATGACTCGCCAGTATCTCGCGGGGGATTTTAATACTCATAGCCATAGTGCCCGCTGTATACAATATTATAATAGCACCCGCTTGCGTAGTAGCGAGTGTTGCACAATATGAATTAATTAATGTAAAAACTAATTATAAATAAACACACATATTGAGAAGAGTGGGAGACCAATTCTTTACCGGGTGCTGCACGGGATGGAGGTAAGTATAATTCACCAAACACATAAACACGCAACACTTAAACCCAGATCAGTTTGAAAAAGGTCATTTTGATATTTTGCTCAGGCCGGGAATCGAACCCGGAAGATCGTGACTGAAACAAAATTGTTTTTACGTTAATAACTACTACTACTACCACTATACTTGGGTTAGTTGGAAAATATTTTGTACAATAAAGTTTATTATTATTATTATTATTATACTACTGTCCCAGCATGCCATTTTCTACATCTGAGGTAGCCAGCAGAACAGCCGCATGCAAAACTGTCCTCTCCACGCCAACAAAATATTATGACATTCAGGATGGGTGGCAAACCTTATAGTCGAAATCAAGTAGTAGGTATCTTTATTTTTTTCCAACACCTTTCTTTTCCAGGACATTTTTGTCGAGTGCTCTACGGAACATTTATAAATAGATTTTGGTATTATCAAATATATTAAAAAAAAACAGATTAAAGAAATTTAATGAATTATTTATTTTGTTGTTTTTGCAAATTGTGTTTACAAATTGTTAATTTATTGCTGCTCTGCATGGAGGTAGCATATTATCTTGCTGAACTGCTTAAATCTATATATAAAGTAACAAATTGCTCGCTAAAAGTGAATAAAAATAGAATAATGGCGATTCATCAGCGGAAATATATTTTAAAGGTTTTTTTTTATATTAATGAAGCTTTGCTTACTATATAATAAAAAAATATTTTTTAATTTCATATGAATATGATTTAAAAATTAACAAATGACATGCGAGTAGGTATTTGTTTAAAAACTCTTCATTATCTTGCCCTTCAACGTTCCTCTCAAGAACACATGGCATTAACCAGCTTTCTCCATTCAGAACGACTTTGCGCCAATTGAGTCACCTCTTCCTACGACATTCGTAGCGCTCTGATTTCGTTGCCATAGGAACGATGTACCTATTGTGAAAGATGAACATTCGGGCTATCGAAATCCTTGTGGATGAAAGAATAGTGCTTTTTTGGCTAACTATCATTGGACATTCTCAAAACATGACATAACCGGGACCATCTCTCCTGTTTTACAATTTTTAACATATTGCACAATAATTATTTCTCAAACTCTCTTGGTGTCTCACTCATTCCAAAATTGAAGTAAAATGGTTGAGGGATATAGGGCTATTAAAGTTTTCATCTTTGAACACAACAAATAATACAGATATAACAATACATATACTATTTTATAAAAACTTAAATCTAAACATTGTCCTTATAGAGACAAGTGTCGTGTACCTTATGGTTGTTTGGCGATAATATTGCACGTTATTATTTAATGTGATGTTTTGTAACATCTGGTTTTTTAATAACGATTTCTGCACAAAAGAATCCGGATTTTTATAGCAAAAACAGGCTGCTTATAATCATTAGAGTTAGAATTTTCCTCTTGTCTAGATGTCTAGACTAGATGATATTATAAAGTTATCGCTGATCACATCTCTCGGAGTCTTGACTATGAAAAAAATCATGCACCAAATGATAACATCATGCAAGTTGTACTATTTTAATCTGGTTTTTTTAACAAATCCTTTTCAGTATGAAAGCGTGATATTTTACCATTTGTTTTTTGATAAGATTTTAACATTTTGATTTGCAATTTAAACAAAAATTATTAAATTTTCAAAGAGGTTTATGTAAAATTTATAGATTGAATACTCTCTTCCCTACCCTGCAAGTGATATATATCTTTCCGTTTTCACTAACGTATTTGCGTGGTTGTTTATTTAACCACGTGCGATGCCGGGTTATAAAAAACTAACGCACAATATTATATTATGTAAGTAGGTATTACTAAATTATTTTCTTTCTATGGACATAGTTTTATGCGACAAAAATATTAATATCTTTAACAGCTCCTATTTCAGATTTCAGAAAGGAGGAGAACCGCGTATTTTTATTAAACACATGAAAAACTTATAGGAAGTGTCTAGCGTGCCGCTAGCGGCACTATAGTCTAATTTGCTAAAATGCCGCTGACGGCAGCGTAAACATGAAATAGCTAGTTTGCCGCTAGTTGCCACATTATAAACATTGTGAAGATAGCTACAATACAATACTGTCAATTAGCGCGTTGATGCTATGGTTGATGCGTGTGTTGTGTTTGGGTGAAGTGAAAGGTTATTTTTGTCCTAGCTACCGGGCGACTCGCCAAAGGCTCCAATATTTTCTTTTATGAACCCTGATGGCAGCTTCAATTGTAGACCTATATACTTATATATTTATTTTTTACTGACATTGATTACAAGCAAATTCATACAAAAATACATTAAAAACAAATACAATCGTACACTCAATATACAGAGGGCGAGTTTATCGTAGAGGCGTGATTTCTTTCCAACTAACCCAATCCATACCTGTATTGTTCTGAGATATTTTTATGTGTTTTAGCATTTTAATTCTTCCTGTCTCTTTTATTTAATAAACTACCTGAAATTTATGTTTATTAGTTTGGTAAGAGAGGGATCTTAATTGGTTTCCTCATTGTTGTTTTTTTAATGTTTGTAGATACTTATTGTTTCAACTGTTTGATCCACACAGATTAAATGAAATAAAATAAAATACCTAGCATGGGTATCCCATGTTAGATACTTCCGGGTGTAGTTAGATAGAATTTCATATATCATGAACTATGTAGGTATGGTTCTATTATTAATTAAATTTACAATGTAATCCTTGTAATATTTCATTGGACAAATACTATTATTATTCCTATACAGTGTGTATGTAGGGATTGGAATGTGTGGTATTCGACTCTCTCTGCCTACCTTGCAAGGAATCAAAGATCTTTCAAATTGTATGTGATACATTTTTCTTTTTCAATAGTATCTAACCGTAATGATAAACACATCCTGTGATGATGAAATAAGTTTCCCTTTTATTTTTCAGATTAACAAGTTTGGAGTAAGTATGTTTCACGTAATATAAATGTTCTCTCAGTGATTCCAATTTCTTCTTCTTTACACAGATGCAAGCCTATCACGTATGAGATTCTACTAAGTAGGTTTGCAAATAAAAATGTAGTGTACTATTAATTTGGTGCTTAAGCACTTATAATTAAGTGCATAAAAACTGTTCTTATTGTTAATTAATTAATGTACTTAAAATTACATTATCACTAAGTTAACATCTTTAAAACTAGTCTCACTACGGTTTAATATAGAATTCTGTGTGATCCTTATTTAGTAAAAAATGTGATTTACTTGGCATTCACTTGACAGAAAAATGATGCGCGCGCATTGCCGGCAATTTAGTCCCCAGTACTAAACAACCGCTAGCGGCTTTTTAGACACTTCCAAACTTATATAATACACTTTAACGTTGATATGACAACAGTGTTCGTTAAAAGACAGTATTGTTGCATTTTTCTAATAAAATAGGAAATGAAAGAAAAGCTGAACGCTGAGAGAAAAATAATATTGCGTAAAATATTTATTTAAAATTTGAGTTCATAAAATTGGTTTCACCATATTATTTGTAGTCAAACATTTTTCTTTATTGTGTTATATATGTATACCTACCTTTCCCAAAATAATAATTAATATTTTGTGAAATTAAGTTCAAATATGACAATATATTTTATACTAGATCGTTATCCACTATAAAACATATTGTTACATTTGAACTTCTTCTTCATCTTCTTCTGCTTGTAGTAGATCATTGATCTGTTTGTTAGGAATTTGTTTCTTATTTCAACGCTGAAGACTAACTATCTTTGCATCTTTTAGGCAATCTTCGCCCTAGAAGAGTCTCGTTTGCGGTTATGTGGACTATTCTGTCACTTCTCATACGGCCACATGGTCCCTCCAGAACCGTCTTGTCTTTCTGCTCCAGTGAATGATATCTTCAGATTCACATATTTTTCTTATTTCGGTGTTCCTGACTCTGTTTCTGGGCGTTTTTCTCGCGAGTGACACGTAGAGTCTTTATTTCGCTGAAGTTTCAACTGTACGCGTTCATAATATGCAATACTTCTCACATAAAGGTTCACTCCGTGCCTTGTTTCGAGTTAGATTATTTAATGTCAACTTCTGTTTTTTTTAAGTAAGATTTAAATAGAGTGCGATGAAGATATAACTCGTTCAAATTCGTATGGCATCGGTGTCAATTATTTTTCTTCGCTAGTTGGTACATTCAATCTTTTAAAATTCTTGGTTCCTGTTCTGAAACCCACAAAACTAATAAACTGTTCTAGCAATTACTTTCAAACTCAGTACATTACAATAAATAAGAAGACACACACCATTATTATGATTTCTTATAGTTGAAATAAAATATCGAATCTCTTGAAAATAGATAATTCATCATTGATTAAATGTTTTTATTTAAACAAATAAACATAATTATATTTTGATAGCCCTTACTTACTTCCGCATTTTAAATATTTTATTTCATTGTATACTTAAATTTTATGCGGCGGCAGAATTGCCATCCACACTTCTCAGCATTATACAATTCACCTATCGGGAAAAATTCACCTATCCAGATATACAGGATATCAAAGGATTGGGCTCAAAACGCGGGTTCAAAATACCAGCATTGTGCCTGTAATATCTGTGTTCAAAAACTTTTTTACAATATTACAAGTGTTTATTATAATAGATTTTTGAATTTTAATGTACAAATTAACCGGCAAATCTAATTTTTGTAAATTATTTATTAAAGATTTCGAAGTTACCCCTGTAGCTGACATGACTAAAGGTATTATATAAACGGACCTAGAACGCCAAATATTTTTTATTTCTCCTTCTAGTTCTGTATATTTACGTATTTTTTCTGCGACGGTTGTTTGTATATTATGTGTATTTGGGACGGCGATGTCTGTGGCAAGGTATGTTATTTTATTATGTTTATCATGTAATACTAAATCGGGTCTATTATGATGTATTTGTCTATCTGTTATTATTGTTTTATCATAATAGAACCTGAAATTTTGATTTTCTAAAATCGGTTCCGGGTTGTATTTATAATAAGGTATTAAATTTTGCGAGCTTAATAGATTATGTTTAATTGCTAAATTTTGATGTATTATTTTTGCGACATGTTTATGTCTATTAGTATACTCAGTTTGAGCGAGAGTAGAACAGATTATTAGTTTTATTATTATACTAGTTTTTGTAACCCGGCATCACTCGGATTCAAATAAACAGATACCCGTGCAAATACATGTTATTGTTACATCCATTTTGAAATTAATTCAATAGAAATGTTTGACTTTGAATATCGCTATTTAGTTAATCTTTTATAAATTTCCATACATTTTCTTAGCAATTTTTGTGACATGGTGTCATTAAAATTGTAATATCTTTATCAATATATAAAATATTTAAAATGTTTTAAACCTTAGGTATACCTGCCCAAAAGATGAGACCTCGTGTAGAGTGTATTATTTTACTTCTGTCTTTCCTTATTTCAGCCGGGCAAGGAAAACTCTCACATCACTGGATCAAATGAGACATCAGACTAGCTTGCCGGTTACAAAATTCCTAAGATCTAATTTACACCACTGGATAAAATGAGACTTCGGACAAACATTATGTGCCTCCCTTCTTTCCTGGACGAAACATTAATTGGTATTCACGCTATAGCGTGTCGTAAAAAGCAGCTAGTTTTAAAATTCCCATACAAAAAGCATAATTTTTTTATTTTAATAATAATAATATTATAATCTTTATTTCATATTTTATGCATACAATTACAATTCACATTTATCAAATCACATATAAAGATATATTCATAAAACTGTGCAACCAACGAACGAAGCCCGTTTTTCTATACCAAATAAAAATAATGTCGACGGAGGGAGTTATTTTTGAAATTATTTATTTATTTATTCTTTCATTTATACAACAGTATTAAAAATACCATAAAAACCTACCTAATTCTATATCAAATCGCGAAAGCTGAGAGCAACAAAGAAAGATCCACCAAACTTATGAAGTTTGAATAATGAAATTACGCCATGTTACCGATGATTAAATATTCAATACGAAACAATGACTACTGTATTAAATTGAGTCCCGTCACTGGAACAATAGTCAGATACGTATCGTGCACGCAAAAAAATGTTTTCTGATTGTATTCAACATAAGGTGCATCTAGACTGGAGCTACGAATCAATGGACTGATAGTTCAGAATATTAACAGAGTGAACAAGAGTATCTGTACCACGGATTCCCCGCTAAAGAATAGGTCTTTCTCTCGTTTATGTAAATTTTCGAGTATTCTTTGAAAGGCAACTATTCGTAAAACATTTTACATTTTCTCTGCGCTACCCATTCTCAATGCCCTAAGTTTTGTTGGCACTTAGAGGTCGTAGAAGATGACTTATATGTTTATAACATGTGGTTGGTCTGGTGACTGTCCCACTTGTGGTATATTTCGTGATGGTATAGATAGTATAGCTAAATCACTCGTATATTGGGTAAACGCCAAAAAATAGACAGTAGATATGTATGTACAATAATGACGGAAGAACTGTTTAAAATTGAATTGGCTAAAAAGTTTTTCATCTAAATTTTGACTATAAAAAGAAGAATTACTTAATAGAAAATACAGTGTATATTGTACGAATATTATAAAGCGCCTCTATATTGCAATCACCAAAACTCGAAAAAAAGTACCTATGCATACGAATTTATGAAAACTCGTTCGTAAATCACCCAAGACGGCGAGGTAGGTTCTAATTATTACTGTATCGTTTACCTTATTATTTTTTGAAAAAAAAAATGTAGATGTCTCTCATAAAAAAATACACGACTGGCTACATAATTTTCTTCGGTATATCAATAAAGTATGTAGGTACCTAGCCTTTTTCAAATTAAACATAATAAAAAGTTTTAATTTTTTTTTCTTATATTCAAATCATGGAAAGTACTCCTGCATATAGAGAGGTCGCAGTTGCGATGGCTGGGTCACGTTCTCCGTTTGCCAGAAGACAGACTATCGCTTAGATCTTTGGAGGCTACGGGGGATGGCAGAAGACCCTTTGGCCGCCCTAGAAGAAGCTGACAAGGGCAGGTGATGAACTTGTGTGTTAAAAGACTTAGTTTGGAGTGGCCAGAGGTCCTGGAAGCAGCGGGGACAGGGATCTCTGGAGGAGGTACCTAGGCGCAATGGGCCTCCGACCCAAGTAGAACAAGGCGAAGAAGATGTATGTATGTATGTATGTCAACTAAAACTTGTAATATTACTGCAAACTGTTTTGGTTTACTTATTATGTAACTCATATTTTGTAATGTATACTTTTAACTGTTTGTTTGCATAAAATAAAATACAATAAAATAAAAAATACTGTTATTTTATCCCACAAACACACCACGGGCTCTCCGAAAGCCCAAGATTAAAAAGGTTACCCATTAGAATGCCGTGGCCTGTCACTAGCTGAACGGAAAAGTGGTCGAAGGATAGGAAATGTTTTCTCAATCGTTCGCAAATATCTAAGTGGGAACTTTACGAAAAGACTAATCTAGCTGTTCTCCCCCTATCCCACCTACCCTGCAGACTTCCATCGTTTTCTGTCATACCTTGCTGACTGCCCTATTAAATCCCCTTATTCCGGGTTCTGCAACAACAGACATACCGAAATGTACAACGTTTCCGTCCGCCTTGAGCTTATGCCTGGCAACACAATCTAAGATTTCAAAGTCAGCTTGTAGCACACCAGCGATGACTGGTAAGCCATGTGATCAGTAGATCTTTTAGTCTTAACAGCTGTTTTTGTAACTGACCAGGGATCGGCATTTCCTGTTTCAGAAATCCACTCCTTCCAGGCAGAGGCTTTAGTATGCCTTATTGCCAGCAGCAAGGCCCCTTGCACGTTGGAGCCTCTCAAGAAGACGCTTACCGTTGGGATGATCGCCGTCCCCCAGGCCTACACCTTATATTTCAAAGCCAAAGATAATGTATTTACTACGGTAGTAATGTAGTGGGAATATGCTGCAAGAATTTTCCTTGTGGCTTGTCTCCACTTTGCGCCAGAGAACAATGCTTATGGAAAATATGATTCACGCATTGTTTTTTCGTTCACCAAATATTTAGTTCGTCGTCTGATTGATCTGCTTGAACTTGTGCTCAGCTTTTGCTGTTAATTTTATGTTTATGCACATTACAGTTCATATATTTTCTGTAATGTCATTCGGATATCAGCTTAGGGATATCAAAAAAATGCTCTAGAATATTTGATGAGGTTTTATATAAATGGTTTTGTATAGTCGCATATTTTTATTATGCATAATATTATCTTCAACACTCTCAGTTTAACTTTTCTATTTTTGAAGAGGTAACACTATGAAAGCTCATTTTTAAAATTTAGGTAATAAAAATAAAAATATAACACTGTATAACTTTCACTATTTAATATTTTGCTTAAAAGCTTTTCGGACATACGTCCATCTTCAGTAATAAATATCTTATAACTAATGATAAAAGACAAAAAGGAACAAAACGTTAAACATTATAAATAATTGAGAGTGGGGGGGTGGGCGGGGTTAATGGAATTATAATAAGGATCTGTGTAGTTATTGGTAGAGGTGTTGGTTCAAGGTAATGAATGGGTAGAGGTAGTGAAAGGGTGGGTTAAAGGTGGGTTAAAGCTTTTAAGCAAAATATTAAATAGTGAAAGTTATACAGTGTTATATTTTTATTTTTACTCTCAGTTTGATAATTTTTAATATTTTGCTACATATAGTACAGCTTGATTCACATTTATTTCATTCAAATGACTTCCATTTCCATACACTTTAAATGCATACTTACATTGATCACTTTAATATTGATTCAGATATCTTACAAAATATTAAGTGTAATCTCAGGATACTGTAGATAGTATTTCTAAAATTTCAGGAACGTATTCATCTATGGAAGACGGCGATCGTTGAAGCGTATATCAATTCTAGGACCATCATTCTAAAAATAAAAACGATAGTAAAATGAATGCTTATTTTTTATTGAATAAATGTAAGCTTATATATTTTATATAAAAGAGACGTAAATATTGCTTTTGTGTAATAATATTGCATTTTAATAAGAAAATAAGAAAAAAATATTTTAATGTACCTATACTGTTTTATTTACATGAAAATTATATTGTCATCTGTATATACATACTATATACTGTACACTTATTTCAAACAATTTTACGTATTATAAAAAAAAAATCATATAATATTTAATCAATATACAATATACAATTTTATCGCCGAGGAGCGATTTTTCTAACTAACCCAACATATTCAATGACATATACTCGTATGTACAACAGCTACAGTAACACAAGCAAATTGCAATTCTAATATTTAAGAAATTCAACATAATAGAAGACTACATTACTTTATACATTTAAATTATAATTTAGCGTATTATATAAATATTAATGTACATATGTATAATGGGTGTACTGAATCTACAGATTTGGAATATTGTACGAGGGAAAACTACTGTGGTTATTACATAATATCAAATATTTGTTATAAATAATTCTACTTATAATATTAAGTTACTGTAAAACAAAAGGTGTTTACTTGAATAAACCAATTATTATTTGAGCACTAATTTTGAATACTTCATGCTGGTATTATGATGCAATAATTTGTCAGCCACAAAAATCTAATCGATGATTATTAATATGAAAATTAGATTGGTTAACTGTATTAAAATGGTTACCTTTAAGATAATTCATTCAATAAGTTATTGCTTACATATCGACGGTTCAAAGCACAATTTGACAGTTTCAAGAAAATAGGTATTCAAATTTTGAGAGTCTCAATTAAATAAGTAATTTTAAATTAATTCAGAATATGTCCTTGTTGGACACGTGGTTTTTAAGAATTAAGAAAGTCTATTAAAATGTATTCTCAAATATTTTATATGACATGTTCACATGTTACATCGATGCAAAAAAATGATCGTTTATGAACTTGTGGCATCTGGTTTTTATTAAACATTTCGATAATGATACAAGTATTATTAATTATTATGTACTCAGGACATAGAAGACGTTGCAACCAACATTGTACATTATTATAACCTCGTTTTAACTAAATAGTGGGCATGTGTCTTTCGTGCTTTAAACCATCGATATTTACAATTCAATTCTTACGAAACTCTATCGATTTTACCGAAATTTAAAAACTATGTATTCATTGAAAATCATAATAATCAACCAATAAACTTTCTGAGCATTTCAAAAATAAAAAGAATGAAGAGTTATGATATTTTGCTCAAAATGCTGAATTTAATTTTAAGTGAAGGTAGATGGTGTCACATTGTAGATTTCTGAAGAATTTATCATCCCAGAAGAGACGCTACGAGTCCTGGTGATAAACCTACTGCAAGATGTGGCATTTCAATCTGAAATAAAGTGTGTTTTCATTTTTGTGATTTAACAACCAGCATTGATGAATAGTTATTGATTTGTCTTTGTTCAGAAAGAAAATAAAACTTATGGTGAAAAAAGTTTTTTTTTTTGTTTTTCCTACAATGGT
This sequence comes from Athripsodes cinereus, assembly GCA_947579605.1. Classification (NCBI taxonomy): domain Eukaryota; kingdom Metazoa; phylum Arthropoda; class Insecta; order Trichoptera; family Leptoceridae; genus Athripsodes; species Athripsodes cinereus. The sequence continues at coordinate 10,709,965 of OX388306.1, read as the reverse complement.
ATTGTTTTAAAAATGTATCACAAAAACAAAGAAAACTTTTATGCAATATGCTATTTATGGAACAGAAGAATCTGAGCTATATGTGAGACGGTAGCAACAGCTAGGGCCGACATCGCGGCCTCTGACGTGCTATATAGACGCAGCCGGATAGAGGAGAACGGAATCGTGTAGCTTGCTCCTAGTTCGGGCACCTTATATCCCTATCAAAATATTCTGAACATTTAAAATATAAAAAGTAGAAGACAATGACATTTTAATTGAAATACTGAATGTGACTTTGAGTTCTGAATTGTGAACTACTGAAGAATAATTTATCATCCCAGAAGAGACGCTACGAGTCCTGCTGGTAAACCTGCTGCATATGATTGTTTTTCAATCTGAAATAAAGCGTGTTTTTTATATAATAAAAACAAATTGAAAAATCAAAAGGATTTTCTGTGAGATTTTTTGTATCTATTTTCATTGAAACCGTTTGAAATAAGTTTTATTATAAATTTTGCAATGTTTTTTGTCTATATAAAGAAAGCCATTTTAAAATATTTAATTTGATTAAATTAAATTAAAACACTGTGTCTTTCACTTAAAGCATTGTATATTTTCATAAGCTTTTCGGACTATGTCCATCTTCTTCGAAAATAAATGTGTCGCTGAGTTTCGAAATCCGCTATAACACATTCAAATGTATGTTTATAGCGGATTTCGAAACTCAGCGACACAAATAAATTATAAAGATAGTCAGTCTTCTTTACGGAACCCGAATCTCTTTATGTTATTTTAGCTAAATTATTACCATACGAGGAGCTGAAGATGATGACACAGAACAAATTAGAATGAAAAAATCAGAGAAAAAAAGAAATTTAACGGAATACCGTGATGCTATAAATATATAGCATCACTTTTAGTAGTCTAAAATATCATTAAATAATTTCTACCACCAGTATTAATAAGCGAAATAGGTTTATTAATAAATACAAGTTAAAACGTTAATGCAAAAATATTCACGGTTATAAAGACATAGTATGTTGTTACAAATAAATATAATTAATTTTTGTATTTATTCTGTTAATTCATATTTTTTTTTAAACTCAGAAACAGAGGGAGGAAATTCACCCGTTTTCCCACTTGGCGTGGAGTATGCCCTTTGAGATACATATACACTTTACATAACTCGTTATACTGTCGATTATTGCACATATTACATATTTTGTAGTATGAACGGTAAACAACATACCTACTATTATATAATACCCATAATACGAATAGTTGATTTTTTTCTTATTTTTTAAATTTTCAATATATTTTTTTTACTCAGATTAATTGTATTTTATGAATATACAGTTTTTCATTATAATTATGAAAATCTAAGGGTTGTAAGTAAATAAATCGAGGTGTTTTATAAGATTTAAAATATTTTAAGATTCATCTTGGTTTAAAATTTCTACTTGTATTCGTATATTTTTAAGGATAATTCATCAAAAATAATAACACCCAACCAATCATCATTACGATGGCAATCTTCAAAAAAGAATTCACTATATTCCTCTTAGCAAAATAAAACTAAAATGATAAAATCACACATAATCAGAATATTATACCAATATAAAAAAAACACATAAATATGTATAATTTTGCTGTTTTGTTAATTCGTTTGCGTGAAATCATTAAGAAAGCGTGTTGTATGGTCTCAACTAAGGGTGGCCAACCAGCGGCCCGATGGCTGTCTACTTGAGTCGGTACAAGTACCTGTTGTTTTTTTGATAAAGGCATTTAGACAAAATATTCTTAAAGAAAACCGAGGAGAGGAGTTTGCGAAACATTTCAAATTCCTATAACATTTCTAAAATCTGGCCCAGCTGCTGAAAAGGTTGGCCACACATAGTCTAAACTATTCTGAGTTTATTTTTGCATTAAAAAGTAGAACGAATAGAATGATATTTAATTCAATATACTGAATAAAATTTTATGTAAAGATAGGTGGTGTCATACTGTAGATTATTTTAAGAATTTATCATCCCAGAAGAGACGCTACAAGTCCTGGTGGTAAACTTCCAAGTAGTGGTCCTGAAATCTGAAATAAAGCGTGTTTTCATTTTTGTGATTAAGTAACCAGATCAGCCTTATGTGATTTGTTTTTTACAGAGAAAATAATATCATAAAAGTGTGCGGTAAGAAACTGATAAATAGTAATTGATTCATCTTCGTTCAATAAAAAAACTTTTGGTGAATTTTTTTTTTTTATTATTTCTTCTGATGTTCTAATTCCTATATTGATATTGAGTTAAAAATGTAACACAAACACATGAAAATTGATATGCAGTATCCTACTTACGGAACAGAAAAAATGTACATCTAAAAGTAAATAGTACTATGAAACATTATTGTGAAACATTATTATGAAATATAATGAAACACTTGTATATTTACAAATAAAGAGAAAAGAAGAAAATGTAGACTGGACTTTTTTAATATATTTAAAAAAAATGCAACTTCAAAATATTGAAACCCTTTTATTTTGATGGTTGTAAAAGAAGCAAGTGCTAAACAAGGACATCGCGGTCAATGTCCTCATAGAATAAAAACAGCTTTAGAAGTAAACAATAAACTGCTTGATTGAATGGGAGGAACGAAGGATTTTTGGAGTTCTGAAAATAAATTTATCTCATGACGGAACAAATTCAGTTTCATCACAGGAGATGTTTTATCTTGAATTATCAATCATAATTTCTAGAGATATGGGTGGAGAATTTGAGTGGTGAGGTTTTTTACCATACTGGCGTAAGATAAATTTGTGTTGTGGGTGGAGTTGGAAGCTCGGAGATATGATATATTGTGCAATGCCATGGACTTTTTTGTTACTTTTGACTTTTATACTGATCTAAAAACTGTTTGAAATGGCCGAAACCATGACATCAAAAACATTGAACATAAAACAAATATTAAGCAGTATTTTCTTCCGTCATCGTTCGAATCGAGATCTTATCCATTAACATACATTTTTTTGATGAAACAAATATTCCGAACAGCTTCAACCTGACCTGCAGAATCTGTTTCGATGAATAGTTTGTTTCTGAACGTTGGCAAGTACATATATATCTTTCACTCGTTGTAATGCTCCTCAAAAATTTAACTAAACTGTCAATACCATATCTCTAAGGAAGTGTGATGAAGGGATCTGGGTGTAATTTTTAACAACAAAAAGACATTCATGCCCCATATCGTTAGTAGAGCTTTCGGACAATTGGGGTTTACTCTGAGAGTTTTCAAGCCGTCAGAGTCAATGAGTACACTTTTAAGCTTTTTTGTTACACATTTGTCAGAAGCTATTTGGAATGTCATGGTTGTCTGAAATCATCAATACATCTCATTTCTCTATATTAGTTGGTTATTATTGTTTCTTGTGATGTGTAAATTAAAATTAATTGACTGTAAGTATATGCAATAATACATTGCACTACATAAGTATACAATTTTTTGTTAAATTTGCTGGATAAATAAAAATAAAGCACTTATATTAGGTACTTCCACATTGATTTTATTCATCGTGAGCCAGCTTTCAAGAGCTTAGAACTTAGAACCACATGTGGTTTATGTAAAACTTTATAATAATAATTGATGTCAGTAGTTATGAAAAATGGTAATGGATAAATTAATATTGAATACTGCTGTGGATAGATTTAAAGAAAAAATCACTAGCATTTGGTTTTGTGTAAGGAAAATAAAAAAAATAGTAATCTCTGATACGAGTTTTGTGGTTTAATTTAATTTAACATAAACTTCGTCCAATATACCAAAGGTCGATAAAGTATGCATAACTGTACAACTATCACGGCGTATCCCATAAGTAAAGTAGCATTCACATTGCTTTACTTTGGATGATCATCCAGAGTGTCAGAGTCAAACCTGTTCATCGAAAGTGAACACGTCTGTTCACATTTGTTCATCCTATACTTTCACTGCCATGTCAACAGTCTCACTCATGTTGCATGTAGTTTGACGTATTTTCGTATAAAAATAATTAAACAAATTCAAAAATAAAAAATAACACTAAAAATAAATTAATATACCTAGCTCTCGACTGCATAATAATTTTGAACACATTTCTGACATTCAATACAAATTCATAGAGAATTAAACGAATAATAAGATAAAACTTATTTATGGTCGTTTCAGTGAAAGGACCTTTCATCAAAATTATAACGAGTGGTAATCTCTTTCCTCCGTCATCGCTAGTGATCACTATTGATGAAACGCCTGTTCACACCTTTTCATCTTGGAGGATCATCCGGAGTGATCACAAGTGAACAAATGTGAACGCCCCTTTAGATAGTCAGCGGACTACTACTACTACTACTTTACCATCACGGCATATCCCACAAGTGGGGTAGCTGTCCTCTCCGTGCCAATATAAAATCAAGAGATTCAGGATGGGTGGCAAACCTCATCGCTGAATTTAAGATGTAAAATGTCTTAATTTTTTCGAACACCTGCCTTTTACAGGACACTCGAAAACTTACGAAGAAGAGTGGGAGACCAATTCTTTACCGGGTGCTCCACGGGACTGACAGCGGACTAACTGCATGAAATCAACGTGAAGATTGTCTTCTTCGTGCCAATTGAAAAAGAAGACACTCAGGATAGGTGGCATAGCTCATCGTTGAATTGTAGATATAAATTATCTTTTCGTGAGGTTTTAACAACACTTGCTTTCTACAGGAAAATCCAAAACTTACAGAAAAAAGTGGGAGGCCTATTCATTACCGAAGCCTCCACGGCTTAAATTTTTTCAATATGCTAAAACGAATACATTATTTTGAAGCTTGATTATGATGTTAACTATATGTTTATCTATTTTCGGCATCATATATTCCTATAATCTTAATCTCTATAAAATTGTTTCACGCAATTGTTTTTTAGTGAGACCCAAAAATACTCAAATATTTTTAGTTCATCATATTAACTGCTACTACTACTACTACTATACCATCACGGCATATCCCACAAGTATATTAACTGAATATTTCATATTAACGTTATAATGCAATAATTTGATAGATACAAAAACCTGGTTTTGCAGTAATGTCGAAATAGTTTCCTATAATCTTAATCTCTATAAAATTGTTTCTCACATTTGTTTTTTAGTGAGACCCAAAAATACTCAAATAATTCATCATATTAACTGAATATTTCATATTAACGTTATAATGCAATAATTTGATAGATACAAAAACCAAAATGTTAATTGGTTTTGCAGTAATGTCGAAATAGCTTCCAAACATTATGATTAAAAAACTATAATACAATAATACCATTATTATTTAATCCTCCACATGAACAAGGATTCATCAGGGACTCAGTCATTCTCAAGCGTAATATTTATATATATGTTTGACAAATATTGTGCTTAAGAATAACACGATCTCTGTCGAAACCTTGGTTAAAAATAGTATTGGTATTAGTATATTTTTTACGCCTCACAAACAATCTCTTTAAGTCGTTTGCTTATTTTAGATTTTTTTTTTCTTTTTATAATACAGTTATATACTTAAAAACTTTATTTAATTATTAATAATAATATAATAAACGTACAAAAGCTGAGACAATATATCACCAATATGCCTACAACTAAGTTGCAGCAGCCTCACTAGGTTGCCCTTTATCGAGACGTGCTGCAAATTTGAAATCAATAGAAACACATTTATTTTTTATTCATACAAACAAGAAAAATCTTTTAAATGTTGATATAAAAATATGTCTAGGATTCAATTATCAATGACAGAAAAATAAGTTTAGTCAATGAAATACAATTAGGTCAAAAATAAAATAAAAACATCGATCCAACAATAAAATAACCTCTACCTTCATAGATTATACTATTGTCAATTATACACATTAATACAGATTTAATTTTATCGGTGTTGACGCAACGTCTCCACTTGCCCTATAATCGTTGTGCTTCCCTAGCAGCATGGAGCGCCAGATCTATTAATAACAGGGTGGATAGATTTGAAGATATAAACACAATTCGTCGGTAGCCTGGAGGTAGAGTCTCGGCCTCGTGAATATGGGGTCCATGGTTCGATACCAGGTGCCGGCAAACTCCCCTTTCACGACACAAGCTTTTAGTAGCTTACTGTGAAAGGTGTTTAAGGTTGTATTTGGGTTTATAACAAATACCCAGATATATCTTTTTATTAAAAAAAATAAAAAAATTAGGGAGCTTTGGATGATGCACGCATCAAATGGCGCCCTTGAACCATTTTATGAATAAACGGTGCTCAATAAATTGTTAAAAATGTGAAACAAAGGAATCATACAGTTAATTTAAAAATTTACTTATTTTGTTTTGAGTAAGTTAAGAAAAGAATTTCAGAAATAATGTACAACTGATTTATCATTGTATAAAATTAAGAATGGAATATTTTATAGATGAAAATAGAAAAAAAGTTCTTTTATTTGTACTTCAAATCTCCCTGCTATACTTTGCACAAGACTTAATTAATTGCTTAGTGCGAGAGTTTTTCGCAATATAAAATAATCTGCCTTCATGGTATCCTCTTGTAATAATGTGTGAGCTATAACTATTCCTATGTATACAAGCGTATCTAAAAATTATCCCAAAATAGATGCCACTGCTGAATGTGATCCTGGTGAAGAGACAATTCCAGGTACAGCTCCCTGAAAGAAAATTGTTTATATTTCCAAAGAGAAAAAATGCAATTTTTAAATTCGAACTATTGCGATGAAAAGGCCTATGTATGCAAATTTAAATAATATGAACGATCAAGAGTTTGATAAACATGAAGACTGATGTGTTTGAATGAACGACATTATTTTTATGCATCAAGTACCTATAGATATAAATGAATCTCATGGACCCGTTGTCAACTATTCAAATTCAAAACCTTGCCATTTAAGATGGTTAAACAACCCGATCCTTGACAGATACACTTTGATATCATCAGTTAATAACACATTTTCACGTTACGTTTTCGTTCCGTTAACGTTCGAGTACCTATAGACAAAGTTGCAAGCAAGTGACAATTTCGTTGCTAAGATACACAATAGTACACTTTGGCGCAACGTCGTCTGCATTTGAACGCTAACGGAATGAAAACGTAACGTGAAAATGTGCTATCGACTCAGGCCTCTGAGCTGATTACGTTAACAATGGACCTGCGTCAGACTCTATATTTTATGACTCACTGTAACCATGATGAAATTATATGTTTAAAACAGACAATGAATTTCCACTTTACAAATATCATGGTTTTTCAGCCGCGCAAATCATGTTCATTTCAATCGAGTAATTACTAGTTATCACAGGTGTGTCTTTTCATAATGTGTAGCCCCGACCAGAGATTCATACCAAAAAATCATCTATGTGACATTGATTTGACAAAAATATAAATAATATTTATATGAAGATATACTTAGGTAAATTAGCAATATCACCAACAGTTAAATATATGAAGATGAATGAAAAAAAGTCAAATACTTATCCATTATTATTGTTTAGTAGATATTCATAACGTGTTAAAATTCACGAAAGACACTAAACTTCGATAATAAGTGTATTCGAGGACATCGGATGTTAGGTAGTATGAGATGTCACAAATGATATTGTGCGTCAATGTTGCAAATATCTATATTAAGTCTCTAATCTTGAATACAGGAGAGATAACACATCTTGACCGGAATAACAAGGGTGGGAGAGTTGGTCCGCACAGCGCTAGACAGGGAGGCATTCTCCAGGGTGATCGCCAACGTCTGGGGGACCTGATACGGCACTGATACGTTTTGAAAACGTTTAATGACAGTTGTTCAAAAGGGCGATTTTTTTTCATCAACAAAAGTCAAAGGTCTTGGACATTTATACAGTTATTTAGTCTTAAATTTTGCATTTATTTAATTTGCAAAGTTTGATTGGTAAACATAATTACAACGAGTGTTTAAAAAAGTTTGCATTATTTCTGATGATAGTCATATAAATGATGATGATAGTTATATATGTTTATACATGCAGTTAATCCGCTGACTACCTCACTTGTGGATTATGCCGTGATGATATAGTATTAGCAGTGGTAATATAAAAATACCTATACTTAAAACAGGCTGTTTTTAAAATCGTACGATTATTATAATATTTAAAGTTTCATTGTTATATTTAAATTTAATTCTATTCTTATTGAAGCCATCCACTCTTTTGTGAGTGATTGAAGCATGGATCAACAATATTTTTAATTATTTTTGTGTTAACAAGTAATCAAATGTAACATTAAAATAAACCTCAATACAAAGATGGGGTAGTATATTAATAGTAACATTTTGAGAATACTTTATTCGATGCGTCGCACAGCTGTTGTTTACTATAATATACAGCTACCTATGTATTATAACTAAGTATACCTAAGTATATATTTGAATAATAAGGTGACTTGAATAGTTTAATATTTTTATTATTTGTTTTAGGAATTCTGATTGGCTGAAAGAAATTGGCGTGATAGATTTTGTATCTTCCACTTCACATGAGAACTCATTCTATCAACCGAGTTTTTTAGCCTGTAGGTATCAGACAAATAGTCCTCAGACTTCTGCACTATCCGATCTCGATGGTACTCCTTCAATTCTTGGCTTTTATGGAAGACACGTGACTGTTAGTTATACAGTCGAACTATTGAAAAAAGAAAGTAGAAATTGTGTAAAAAGTAAAAAGTGGAAAATTGTGATGATGAAACATAGTTTTTATTTTAATTAGACCTGAATTTTAAGTATCAAAATAATATTCAAAAAATGAAATTTCTGAAATGGAAATCCAAAGAAGGCAGAGGTGAAATAAACACCTTGATTCATTCGAAATCACAATATAAATGTTTTGAAGACTTGAAAATACTTCAACAATTACAGTTTTGAAGAAAAGTTATAAAATGCTGCATATTTTATGAAATAACTTTATTTTGTCTAAGCTTTGTTCGAAATGCAGTTAGCTGAATTCATAAATATTTAAATACACGTTTTTTTAGAAAAGAAAAAGTGAAAGAAAATGTGGATCGTGTGCATTTTGATCGTAAATTCTTAAGTACAAATATTTACAAAGCAAGAAAACACTTCTGGAAATATATACCTAATAAGTGTTTATCCCAAAAGTGACGCGACAAGTCCTGGTGAAAAATTCCGATTTTTGGTTTTCTTTTGCTGAAATAAATTTTGTGTTTTCATTAACATAAAATATGAATTATACAACAAAATATTGACATTTATTAATCACCGTAAGATTAATCTTCACGCAAATTGATAAAAACACGAAAGGAATTTGAAATAATTGATAAAATTAATTATTATTAATAGGTACATCATGATACTTTCCACCAAATTCTAATAAATATTTTATATATAAATATAAACCAAAATGATATTAGTGTAAATATTTTTAATGAAGCGAACTAATATATCAACTTCTTTATAAAAGGAAATAAAAATTATATATAAATTAATTACATATCAATGATAAATAAATATTATTCAATTATTGAGAAAAAAATGTATGCCAAAACATGCGTAATAAGTAAATTTATAATTTATTTGTTTTTGTAATGATTGACTTATTAGCATAAAGTAAAAATAGCCATGCATTGATAAACAAAGCCGCATACTCGATTTACTGGTGGTATTGTATGCTTACCTCTGGTTGTCCGGGAAGGTGTTTTCCTTGAGGTTGGAAGCCGTTCTCGTCTGCAATATATGTGACCCTGTAAGTGACGCCATCAGGGCCAATGTACTCGTATTCTCCTCGCACGATGATCGATTCCTTTTCTGGATCACCTGCATTAACTAACTCTGATTCTTCCTTTCTCTTTGTTCCGTCAGATAGCTCAAATCTGAAATACAATGTTTAAAATATTAAAAATGTATATTTGACTAAAACACATTGCATTCCATACGCACATTCATACAAAAGTAGTATTCTACATAACTAACTAGAGAGTAAAGAAACTTTTCTATTGTACATAAAAAAAAGTTTTGTGATATCCTATGGTTTGAGAGCGTCTTTGTAGAAATGTTATTTTTACAATTTAAACTGGGATTCCAATAAAATTTCACAGATGACAACCATAGTATGGGCTTTGAGTATTGTAATAATTTATTTACACCAGAGTGTACGAACAGGCATCCAATATAATTAACAATTACATAAAAATATAACCAACCATAAACAATGCGATAAAATAAATGCATCTCATTTAATAACAATAATAATAAGCTTATTTTTTGCACACATAAAAATAATACATAAAAATAACCTGCGCAAATTAAATGATAAGTTCAAGGATGTCTACCGTAATATAGAAATTTAATCACGACAAAAACCATCTCGCATGAAGATGTTAGCACAAAATAGGAAGAATTCATCATTGTAAGATCATGTTTTCTATATTATAAACATTCTGACATCATTCAATTAATATAAGTATGATTACTAAAATAAACTATTTCTTGTATAACTTGTACGTGTATAATTGGTTATAATTGCATATAGGAGAAAAAATAAAACAAAATGATCACCATAACATGACTCTGAATTCGAATTATTTTAAGTACAAGCTTTTGTAACCCGGCATTGCTCGGGTTTAAATAAACAGAAACCGTGCAAATACATGGGTTAAAATTGGTATTTTTAGTTTGTAGTACCTACATAAATCTTCAAGTGATTTGCCATGAAAAGTAAAGAAAAATATTAAGTACCGAGGTACTTTTGTATTTATTTATACAAAAAATCAATTAACATTGTTTATGGATTTTTTACATATTACTATTCTTATTCTACAGTATGGATTTCTATGGTCTCATAATATCCTCCATTATGAAAATAGCTCAAAATGTCAAAAATATGCAATTTTTATTCTCATAATTCAGGATTTTTTGTCATTAGCAATCACAATTTTTCATTATGTAAACAGTCCCTAATTATTTAGTTTCAGTATTGTTTTATTTATTGTTACATCCATTTTGAAATTAATTCAATACAATGAAAAATGTTTGACTATAAATATTGGATTTTCATACATTCGCTTGGCAATTTTGTCAAGCGAATGTATGGGAATCTCATTAAAATTGTAATATCTTTATCAATACATAAGATATTTAAAATGTTTTTAGCCTTAAACCTGCCCAGGAGATGAGACCTCGTAAAGAGTGTATCATTTTACTTCTGTCTTTCCTTATTTCAGAGTCCATTGAGGACATACGCACATACGAACCGACTCAAATATTTATGTGTAGATTTATTTGTGCGTGATGGCTTATTACTTTTATCATTTTACACTGATTTTTTTCTGCGAGAATTGTTTTGTACAGTGATAGTAGACATTATGGTTGAAAATGGTACTTAATGATTTTTAAAATGAAACACAATAAGTTATTCCACTATTGACTTTATTTATTTTTGCGAGCCGGCTTTCAAGAGCTTCTGCTCTCATCGTCAGGCAAAAGTAAAGGACTTGATAGCCGGCTCGCAAAAATAAAGTCAATAGTGGAAGTTGTGTTTTATTAAAAAAATATTAATATGAACTTTCACCCAGAACCGTCGGTCGATAAATTAAACTTTTTGGTATTTAATGTTTAAAGCCGACTCGCAAAAATAAAGTCAATAGTGGAAGTTGTGTTTTATTAAAAAAATATTAATATGAACTTTCACCAAGAACCGTCGGTCGATAAATTAAACTTTTTTGGTATTTAATGTTTAAGTAATTCTATTTGACACTTGCTGATCATCTGACACATTTCAATTCATACACTAATAATAATAATTTGACAATCAATGTAACCAGTGTTGAAATAGAAAATTGTATTTGTGTACGTAAATTAATCTGAATTTCTTTACATTATAAATGTATTGTTTAGGTACGTATTCGTTAAGAAGATGTGCAACCCACCTAGAATGTTTTGAATTATGGCACGAACAAGATAACTTGCATGTTTATTGCAAGCAGTTGGTTTGCTGGATATTCTTCTAGTGCAGTGATTCCCAAGGTGGGGCGTACGCCCCACCGGTGGGGCATCACGTCTCAGAGGTGGGGCACCGCGCTTGCACATATTATTGAAAATTTACCAAATTTAATTAAAAAAGAGGCCGGTGGGGCATATGACTTATGAAATGACTACGGTGGGGAATGGCATGAAGAAGGTTGGGAAACACTGTTCTAGTGGGATATGTCGTAATAGGATTGATGAATGGATCAGGGATGTTGCGAATATTCGCATCCGCATCCGCAAATGCGGAGCTTCCGCATGTATTTGGACATCTGCATCCGCATCCGCAATATTCGATGCGGATGTTCATGCGGATGCGGATGTAAGACAATTTGTGACCAGAAAGAAATGGGGCGGGGCCGGCGAAAGGCGCGTGCCGTTTGCACTTGACATTAACCAATGGGAACGAAAATAATGGTGACAAGATCCGACGCGTTTTTATTTTTGCCGGTTTTATTTTATTTTTGCAAATAACAAAGAAGAAAAAAAATATTTCGCCAAAAAATCCTTAATATTATTGTAGCAAAAATTTCGTCACATATTTGACAGTGGGGCCTACCAACTAAGATAGTTCCTACTTTTTTTCTATAATATCTTAAACATTCGCATCCGCATTCGCATCCGCATCTGCAGATGTGAGCCTTCAAAAATCCGCATCCGCATTCACATCCGCGGATGTGTAAAAATCGACATCCGCAACATCCATGGAATGGATATACGTTCCATGTATCGCATAAATGTTTATAGCGGATTACGTAGAACGATATTTGTACGTGCGCTGGTCTGGTCATGTCGTCCGAATGCACAATAACCGACTCCCAAAAAACATATTATTTGGGGAGCTCGTACATGGGAGAAGAAACCAAGGTGGCCAACGTAAGCGGTACAAAGACGTCCTTCATACCATCTTGAAGGACAGCAATATCCAGCACACCTGGGAACAGGACGCTACTGATCGCACCAAGTGGAGAAAATTGACATATAGCTACATCCCAAATGAAAGAAGACACCAAGGCCCACCTGCGGGAGAACATCCATGTCCCAAATGCGACAGAGTGTGCTTGTCTCAGATTGGCCTATTTAGTCATCTGAAATGGCACAGCAGAGTGGATGCAGCACAGACAGATCCGCCGTGAAACTGAAGCGCTCACGATACTCGATTTGTCGAGTTGTTGGCATATATATTTGTATATCACTATTAAGGTTATTTTGCGTGTATTTCTTAACAAAACCGAAATAAAACAATTGAAACAATCGTGATGTAATATCGATTGAATCTTTATTAAAATAATAGTATGTTTATTAGGATGTTGACATATCATTCGAAAACAACCTAAAAAGTGTTTCTCGACTAAATTCATCATCATGTTTATCATATATGATCGTAAAAAAATATACAATTGTCGATTTGAATTCTTTACATAGGACGTTATTGCTCAACGTGTCAATGATTCTATTTAAAATGTATTTATTGCTCAATATTGTCAATGAGTCTGTTTAAATTGTATTTATGTGTTATTTTTAATTGATCAAAAATATATTAAATGCATACGCAAAGTTATAGTTTCCAGTTCCATCAATGTTATTGTCGTATCTCAAAATTTGCACATCTTGATCACTGGCAGGGGCTCCATAAACAACAGACAAACAGCAAATCGCCAACAACTGAAAGAAATATACGATTTAAATAAATAAATAAATCGATTCTAGACTCTTATCTACGAGTACATATGAGAGAACTAGGCGATAACATCTATAGATATTAATCTATGATATCATTTTTTTAAGGGTTTGTGTCATGATTCCTGAAGCAACGAAAAAATATTTCCGAGAACGAACGCTTTTTGTTGAACCAGCTTTGATAATTTGATGAATGAATATTTTTTAGATTATCGAATAATCTATATGTATTTATGAGCATTTGGAAACAAATATGTTTGATTTGGGGATTCAAACACAAATAAAATAAACAAAATAAAATTTTAACTAATATGGAAATGGCTCCAGAAATATCTTTCACTAATATCCAAAGCCTTTTGTAGGAAATTATTTTTGAATGTTTGAATATCACGGTTTAAATCGATTTTTTTTTATAAAAAACTTTGTACAATATTTATTCGGGTTATAGCCACTCATATAAAAAATTTGAAAATCCGATTTAAAGGAGAATATTTGGTTCAAGATCGGTAATTGTAGAAGGAATTTTAAGGCTCAAAAGCAGTGAAAAGATTCGCTCCATAACAAATTAATCATTCATTACATGTTAAATCAGATTCCGAAGATTGGAATGGATTGAACACGTTGTCAGATTTGAAAAAAAAGTCTACTTAATGTATTCTCTAGGGCAGAAGGTCGTCAGCTAGACCAAAGCAAAGGATATTGATTAACAGAACCCATAACTAACGAATTCAAATACTAAAGAAGCTAGCAATACACTACTGGAGATAGAAAAACTTAAAGATGTATTGTTTACAAATTCTTACATGAGCTGCTCGACTATCGGAATTAAGCAAATAAGTTATATTTTTAGCTGCCAGCAGTCTGAAACTTTCATCTCTTTTTCACAGTCCACCTAAGACCAGTATTTAGTAAGTGTCAACGAAGGTACCAGAACCAAATCTTTTCATTACAAGGATAAAAAAAAGTTGAAGCAGATTTTAAGCGAGTAGTTAAGATTTTTATTTTTTTATGAAATATTTGAAGTAAGACGCTTTCAACATTGTCCATTTCATTCGTTTGATAATAATCGACAGTGTCAAGTTATTATTACTTCTCAACAACTGTTTGTATTGATCTTAGTGATGTTTGTGATAAATATGTAGTACTTGAAAAGATACATTGATGGCATAATTATAATACACAGATAGTGACATGTAGCATTGTACTTACCAGCTTCATTATTACACTTCTAGAATATTATATAAAATTAAAGCAAACACAATCACTTCACAACACTCTTAGACTTGTGCCCTCACCGGTTCAATTCATACATGTGATGCACGTTTTTTATAAGAACAAAATATATACTTTAAATACCTTATAGACTATGAATTTTCTCAATGATTATTTATTATTTTATGGTTGTTTCAAAATAAATACAAGGTTATCATACACATATTATAGTCTCGTTTGTGAATACTTGCTAGTATATTGTTGTAAGGCAACCATCAAGTCAAGTATGCAATGTACATACATATGTACAAACCACGTTATGAGGTGATCCTCAATCACTGTTGCATGCTATCTACACATAATATACAAACCATTCATCTTTCTCTTAATCGAATACGTTTCATTCCTAAAGTACACATTACTTTAATGATCTAAATACACTAAAATGTTAATGTTGTTACGAGCTCAACACTGGTGGATAATTAAAACAAGATGATGTTTTATTATTTTAATTATATTAAAGAAGACAAGTATAATTTTACAAAAAGGTAGGTGGTACAAGGTAGGTTATTCTATGCTATGACGACAGACAAGGGTCCGGCGTCTAAGGCTATCAAAATAAGTATGTGTGGTTTCATATTGTGTGTAAAGTATATATAGAAAATAGGGGTGATTTAGGCAATAAATTCTAAATTAAGTACTAAGGTACAATATGGAATCTACCTATAGATTCCTAACATTGATAAATCTGTTATATTCCCCTCAATATCAAATATTAGATTATTGCATTCCAATGCATGTAGTCAAAATAAGATAATTTTAATATTCGACATCATAATAGATGTTAATTGATAAGACACTACAAACTAAAGGTGTGCACAAGCATCTGCCTAGTTGAATATATTTTTAGAGGGGTTGTTCCCACAGAATACAATGGTACTGATTATTATCAATATTAAACTTTGTCCTTTGCAAGGACCCAAATGACCACCCATACATAACACAATGTCAATCCCTTGCGTAAAATGCCATAAATTGCATTTATTATTGGCTGGGAATATATAAGACATCTCAAATTCAATATTATAAATACAATCTATAATATTGTATAGGTATTTTAAATTGTCAACCCTAACACACAATGTAATCAATATTATAAGTTTATTAGAGATGTGTTTCACATAATGCAGTATTATATGTATAGATTTTATAGAGATGTTGTATTATATTATAACACCTCCCCTAAAAGCTAGAAATTGTACCGAAAAATAAGGACAATTTCGTCAAAACATGTCTCTGTAAATTTTTACAAAATTGATACAATAGTACATACAAAATGTTTATTACTAAGTAGAAAAATATCAAAGTCTTATAAAAATTGCATAAAATCGCAACACATTTTTCACATTTTTTGTGAAAATTCATACGTTGATTATACTATACTATTGACAATTGTGATTTTGGAAAATATATTGGGTAAAACCTTTATTATAATGTAGACAATGGTTACCTTATACTAACAACTTAAAGTATTATTTAAATTAAAGTTCTTAACAATTTATAATGTATTATGAGGTCGGATAATTGACGAAGGGGTAAAAAAACCTTTATTTGGGTCAATTATCCTAAAATTACAAAAAAAATCTTAACTTCTAAATCAAACAATACATGTTAATTAGATACTAAGAAATATGGAGTGTTATAGTTATCTATGTTGATTAATTATATCTTAAATTACATCGATCGAGTAAATATTAAGTGTAAGTTTTTATCTATAGTTAAAATTTATTATTTTTATTATTTTAACACCCTTGCTTATTTATCTATAAGCATATTAAATTTAGAAAAAGGAAATAGGTAAGTAAAATACTATAAAATAAACATATTACCTTATTTAAAAGAAATAAAAATGGGTAAGACCTAAATGAAATTAAAATCATAGCATCATGCTTATATGGTAATCTTATGTTATTATTTATATTAAACCTAAAATGTAATTTTACATGAATAAGTGTGAAAAAATATTAATAATAATAAAAATACAAAGTTAAAGGAAATCTTTATCATGTTACATTTAAGTATATTAAGAAAATCAAAATCAATTGACATTAAGATTACAAAAATAAGTAAATCATGGTTATTAAAATTATTTTACAAGTAATTACATAATATATAAGTAAGCAGTAATACATAATATTTTTGCATTCAATTTACTGTATTATGTTACTAGTTATTTTATATTTGTAGTATTTAATCTGGCGGATCGCCTCAAAGGAGTTGTAACTCCAGAAAGTGTAGGCAGTTCGACTGCTTGTTCCTCCTCTTGGGCACTTCCAGAGGGTAGATAGTCTTGAGATCGTGTTCGTTTCTTTGAACAACAAAGACTTATCATTTTCATAATTGGATTAATCGTGATAGAAGGATTTTGTTGGTTTAACTGTGAACCATCCTCAAGATCTTGTTGTTGCGGAGGTTCGGGTCTTTGTCGATTTATATATTTGGATTTTAGACATTTAATCAATTTGTATAAAATAATTATCATGATTATAAGGCCTTGTTACGTACACGTCCGCCCACATTGCTACATCCACGGACGAGCACACAAATGATACGATATCGTCCCACTGGGACGATCGCATCACTTCATTACATACATTATTATCAAAAGAGAAATTATCAAGAATATTTAAGAAATGAATTTACATTATTTGTACATAAGATAATTATATACATTGGCTCGTAACCCCCAGCTTCGCTACATACATTTTGCAATGTACGTAAGCGAAACACATAGAATATTATATGATAGAGAAAGTATATAAAGAAAGTTACAGTTATATTTGCAAGTAAAACAGATTAATATTGGCTCAAGTTCATGTCTAGGTATGATTCTACTTAGTCTGTACAAGAGGAATGCATTGTGTGTGGGTGACAGGTACATACTTCAATTATACATATTATACTTACGTAAAGTTCAGAGAATTCTTTATCCTTCGGTTTCATCATTTTCTTATGGTCATCATATCATTATAGAATACATAGGTAATTTCAGCAATAATGTTTCTTCTGTTAGTATACTTTATATTGCAAAGATTCTACTTATATCTTTTCTTGAGTAAAATTATAGATAAATATCTCCAAGTAAACCATCAAAAATTATATCAATTGGAACAAAGATTATCATAAGTACATCAGACCTTTCCAAGAAAGTGGATATATTATTTCCATCAGTGGAGCCATTCCTTTAACTCTTTGTTGCTTTCATAGTAAAATAATAGGGTCTTTCATCCATTGGTTGATCAAGGAATTGAACCTTTGTGACATAACTACTCCAAGTATAACTAGGTTATTGGAAGATTATATACAAGGAGGCGGAGAGATGTACTTTAGTATTATTAAGAGTATTGAATCTACTGGTGGGTATACAAAATGAATTTCAACAGAAAGATATCGGATGGTAAGTGATTTACATTTATTGTGTAAACATATACATTACATAACAAGACAGTTATTTTCAAAGTAAATTTGTAGGGAATAACATTCCGTTCAATATACAAAGTTATGAAAGTTATACCATATTCGGACTGAGACAATAAAACACACAATGGTAATTATCAAATACACCATCCTTGGTATTACAATATAAATCAATACCTGGTTTATCAAGTGATTTATAAATATTTAATTGGAATCATTCATTCTTCATTCAAACTCAAAATCTTAAATTATTACACAAAGGAAATTAATATATAGATAGTTCAACGATTATATGAACTTAGTTATGAAAAAATTATCAATATATATACATCATATACAGTAGTAATATAGTCACTTACAGATAGACTGGCGATCAGGATAAGAATAACACAAAGACAAGTATGTTATTGTTAACGTATTCTGCACTCATAGACGGAAGATGGCAGGATCGTGAAAGAAACATACTCTGATGCTACTATGGCGGTCGCTGGTTATACTCAAAGACGTACAGGGGTGTGGTGGTGTCAGAATCTGATAGATCCTGTCCTCAAGACGGAAGAGATCACTACTTCTCAAGAGACATGGGATATCTTATACGTTCCTACAATATCCTCAGTGTAAAAGGCAGAAGGCGTCACTATTTCAATATTCCTTTCAGAAATACTCAGCTAGTCTCTTAATCACTCTTTTGACAAGGGTATGGACCGGAGAAGTTACTAAAGGATTACACAGTTCACATTGTAATGCGAGTTATATCGGTAAATCACCGCTACGCGATATACTGACTATCCGAGGTGAAGCTGTACACGCTGAAGATTTAGGATCACATTCGCAATTTCAATCAATTTCACAATACTGGGAAAGTAGAAAGAACAGTTTATGTGATTGTTCATGATTCCTAACATAGAATATTTGTTCAGAAACAATGGATTATCTAATTTCACACGGTTATGAATAATGGCGGCAACAGCAAAAACCACGCCCAAAACCAACATATATTGTTATTATACTCAAAACTTCCAATTATTATCATTATCACCACAAGAATCGCCATGTATATATAACTCAAAGAGAATATAAGCTTGTCCATAACATTATTCAATTTATTAATTACTATTAATTATTAATCGTTATTATTGTTCCTTGATATTGGCGGTATGATTGGTCGCGCACGTAAAACTAACACAGACTTGTAAAGTACATTATTAACGACACACAATAAGAATAGTTTTACATACAATAGAGGGCAACACACTTGTTTATCACATTACGAAGTTAAGTACTATTACATAATTATTGTTAGTATTATTATTGTGTCGGAGTTACGCACATCGTTATTCGCGACTAAGGCGGGAAGGGACAAACCCTTCTTTCGTCCAACCTATGCCATGGTTTGCGGGTAACTCATTTCAAAAAAGGACGCGTTCTATTCAGAAACAGTTGGTTTAACGAATTAAGTGCCGAGTGCAACTACGGGGTTCACACAGATGTCTTCGAGAAGTCACGTGACATCGTATGATTTCCATAACGTACGATTATTATTATTATTACGGAAGACTCATAGACAACAAATGACTGTAGGAACAGTAGCCAGTATGAACTTCTCCGCAGCGATTATTTAATGCGTAGCATTCTCCCTTTCGGCCCCTCTTGAAAATTTGAAGAGAAGCGACAAATTTTCAAGTTCCCCAATTATACAAAAAAAAGTTGAGAACCACTACAAAAAACAGTTGAGAACCACTGGTTACATGAAAAAGTTGAGTACCACTGGTTACATGAAAAAGTTGAGTACCACTGGTTACATGAAAAAGTTGAGTACCACTGGTTACATGAAAAAGTTGAGTACCACTGGTTACATGAAAAAGTTGAGTACCACTGGTTACATAAAAAGGTTGAGTACCACTGGTTACATAAGCAGTTATATAGGTACCCAATTACAGACAAACAATTCAAAAATTGGTAGCTTATATACTATTACAATGTTTCTTACATCCTACAGCCCATTCAATTATTATTATTAAGCACTCGCGGTAAATTGCCCATAGTCAAAAATGATGCGAACTGTTTTCATATTTTGACTTACACTTTTTAATAATAACACAAAATTCACCTTAGTTGTTTTAGTACGGGGCTCCTATCAAAAGTTAGAGAGCTACAACCATAACAATACAATAGCATATAGAGATGAGTACATATATATAGACATGTGCATATGTGTATGTATACGAAAAACACAGGTTATGAAAACAACAACTTTAAACATTCTACAATACAATTCTATAAGAAACTCAGGATCGTTACTACGTTACAATATACGGTTCGTTCTACATTGGTGATAAAATTCTTTCTTTCAATTTCTCAATACACGTACGTTTCATTGATGGATTCATTTACTACGATCGACGACAAGTTAACATTTTAAACATGACAAACATATAAAACAAAAGTTACATACTTAAGAAGTTGGTTTACATCATTCTCGATTCCAGTTACATGTATCCGGCAAGGGAAAGTAACATAAAGGAATTTAAATAAATATAAACAATTTTGTATAGATGGAATTAGAGATACTACATTTACGCTTCATTTAACCCATTAAGCTTAATAGCACTCATATACAAGCGATTTCATGTACCATGTACCATACAAAGATATTGGCAAAGCACAGAAAGAAATCATACATAATAAGGACATACATATTAAAAAACAATTTACACGCAGACATGACATAATGGTTAATTTACGACGACTGCAATCACATTTACAGTAACCGATATTCATTATTGGCGTCAAATCCTTCTACGCATATCACATAGTCACAATTCTCACACAGAGACAGATTTCTCACATAGAGATAATCTCAGAGGGAGCTACCCTCACACAGGCTTAATACATGACAAATACATTGAACAACTTTCGATCTTTGCTACACAATATACAAGTTACAAGTTCAATAAATTCTTTACATACATCATTATTCAAATTCAACATTTACTTCTTCATACAGGGCTCACCTTTCATAAACAGATTCATACATCATCTTTATTCACTAACATACAATTAATTAAAATTATCCCATTGAATATCTGTAGCCAACATTCCACTACAGGTTTTATTCTGTGTCTTTCATAAGCCATTCCGTTCAATGTCAAAATGTTCTATCACATTTTCCAATGTATTCAAGCAACATAAACAAATTTTCCACAAAGTCACAAGATTATTTAATTCAACAAGGATATACTACATCCAAACATTTCCAATTACAATTCATAAGAGATTACTACGTGTCCTACGCGGAATTAAACGTCATATAAACTCAAACTTCAAAATAATAGGCATGAACGATTAGCAATCACATTGTCTACATTCATCAAAAAGAGCATTACGATTTATCTTTCACACATCCAGACAACATCGTCTCTATATTGATTACACAAAAAGGTCACAAAAAAAAGTATTTAAACACATCTCTCCTACCACGGCTTTATATATTACATAAACATAACTCATTTTTTTATCAAAGAGCGTTCGTTAGTTTACCTTAACGGAATAATTCACTAATCGGACTCAATTCTCAAATAAACAAGGCATAGGTTACTTCAATATTTCACGATGGTAATAAGCCGCAAAAGTCACATTATTACATTTCAAGAAAATTAATTACTTCACAAAAGATAACAAATTCCGAACACAAAGGGTTAATATTCAACAGCAAAAAAAGATTCTACATCGTTACATGGTTACTTCTTTAATTTCCAAAAAAAAATACAAAACATCATTCTACTATTTACGTTAATGTCAAAATTTTCAACGATGGTCATCAAAGGGTTAACTGTTTCTTTACTAAATTCAAAAATTCAGTTACAGTTCACATATATTTGACATTAAAAAAAAATTCAATTATTATTCACAAAGGGTTGACAAATTCGGTCATGCTTCACTAAGGGTTAAGTGTATTTATATTTCAAATTTCGTGAACGGTCGTGAAGGTTTAACATTATTCATTTCGTATTATTTTTAACTTTAATTTTCTCAAAACAAAAATATTTGTTTAATATTATTCATCATTATTATTTCGTCACATCACTACGTACGCACATATATATTCTTATCAAAATTCTACTACGCATATATTTTACACAACAACGCTCATTTAATATTATTTCTCCAAGAGTTCAATAAAGATATTTTATTCCAAATGCAACATTTTACTGTTTCAAAAAATTTAATTCAATTTAATATTTAACATCGATTTTTACTCTCATCGTTTGAAAATGAATCTACTATCAAAATAACATTACAACAAAATTCTGTTTACCAGCAAAACAAATTTACTTGTACAAAATGGTTTACTATACACAAACAGCATGGGTACATATTATTTCGTTTCATTCAAATAATATTATTTTCAACTATGCATTTTACCAGTATTTTGGACTTCCCGATTTGCGCGTGAATATTTTTTATTACATTGTTGCGGTAGGTCTGTATGATGTCTTTTTCTCTCGCGACGCATAGGTACGTACATACTATGCTGTGTTTTATTTCTTAGTAACGAACTTCTCCCTACGAACGGAATATTTTACACTATTTCAAAAACTGACTGCACACAATTGTGTTCTGTATACGCGCTCTCGATGGTACATACTACATGTTGTATAGGTAGGTATGTATACTGCGGTATAATAATATTATCGTTCTAATATTATATCTATTCTTACGGCGTTCGCACACGCGACGTATAGATACACACTATATTTTCATTATGTTATGTAGGTCGGTTTTCGATGTCTTGTTTACCGCTTAATACGAGACATTTACAACAGAATATTTTCACCATACAATTCTTTCTATACGGCATCGGTTTTTTACTCCACATTATAACAATACTCGCGACAAACGTTTGCGCTATACACCAATACATTTATTTTTTTAAATACGGACATTTAAATTATTTATCTTACGATTCCTGTTTCATTTTTTTTAAAATTGTTTTCATATACATACACACATCAAAATTATTACATTTTCAATTAATATCAATACACATAATTACACAATAAAGATAAGAATTCCGAACTTCACGATTAGGCATATTCATCACACAATACATTTAAAATTTTAGGGTCTACAGTTATACGAACTGTAATTATCCCGGACGAGCCCCCAAATGTTACGTACACGTCCGCCCACATTGCTACATCCACGGACGAGCACACAAATGATACGATATCGTCCCACTGGGACGATCGCATCACTTCATTACATACATTATTATCAAAAGAGAAATTATCAAGAATATTTAAGAAATGAATTTACATTATTTGTACATAAGATAATTATATACATTGGCTCGTAACCCCCAGCTTCGCTACATACATTTTGCAATGTACGTAAGCGAAACACATAGAATATTATATGATAGAGAAAGTATATAAAGAAAGTTACAGTTATATTTGCAAGTAAAACAGATTAATATTGGCTCAAGTTCATGTCTAGGTATGATTCTACTTAGTCTGTACAAGAGGAATGCATTGTGTGTGGGTGACAGGTACATACTTCAATTATACATATTATACTTACGTAAAGTTCAGAGAATTCTTTATCCTTCGGTTTCATCATTTTCTTATGGTCATCATATCATTATAGAATACATAGGTAATTTCAGCAATAATGTTTCTTCTGTTAGTATACTTTATATTGCAAAGATTCTACTTATATCTTTTCTTGAGTAAAATTATAGATAAATATCTCCAAGTAAACCATCAAAAATTATATCAATTGGAACAAAGATTATCATAAGTACATCAGACCTTTCCAAGAAAGTGGATATATTATTTCCATCAGTGGAGCCATTCCTTTAACTCTTTGTTGCTTTCATAGTAAAATAATAGGGTCTTTCATCCATTGGTTGATCAAGGAATTGAACCTTTGTGACATAACTACTCCAAGTATAACTAGGTTATTGGAAGATTATATACAAGGAGGCGGAGAGATGTACTTTAGTATTATTAAGAGTATTGAATCTACTGGTGGGTATACAAAATGAATTTCAACAGAAAGATATCGGATGGTAAGTGATTTACATTTATTGTGTAAACATATACATTACATAACAAGACAGTTATTTTCAAAGTAAATTTGTAGGGAATAACATTCCGTTCAATATACAAAGTTATGAAAGTTATACCATATTCGGACTGAGACAATAAAACACACAATGGTAATTATCAAATACACCATCCTTGGTATTACAATATAAATCAATACCTGGTTTATCAAGTGATTTATAAATATTTAATTGGAATCATTCATTCTTCATTCAAACTCAAAATCTTAAATTATTACACAAAGGAAATTAATATATAGATAGTTCAACGATTATATGAACTTAGTTATGAAAAAATTATCAATATATATACATCATATACAGTAGTAATATAGTCACTTACAGATAGACTGGCGATCAGGATAAGAATAACACAAAGACAAGTATGTTATTGTTAACGTATTCTGCACTCATAGACGGAAGATGGCAGGATCGTGAAAGAAACATACTCTGATGCTACTATGGCGGTCGCTGGTTATACTCAAAGACGTACAGGGGTGTGGTGGTGTCAGAATCTGATAGATCCTGTCCTCAAGACGGAAGAGATCACTACTTCTCAAGAGACATGGGATATCTTATACGTTCCTACAATATCCTCAGTGTAAAAGGCAGAAGGCGTCACTATTTCAATATTCCTTTCAGAAATACTCAGCTAGTCTCTTAATCACTCTTTTGACAAGGGTATGGACCGGAGAAGTTACTAAAGGATTACACAGTTCACATTGTAATGCGAGTTATATCGGTAAATCACCGCTACGCGATATACTGACTATCCGAGGTGAAGCTGTACACGCTGAAGATTTAGGATCACATTCGCAATTTCAATCAATTTCACAATACTGGGAAAGTAGAAAGAACAGTTTATGTGATTGTTCATGATTCCTAACATAGAATATTTGTTCAGAAACAATGGATTATCTAATTTCACACGGTTATGAATAATGGCGGCAACAGCAAAAACCACGCCCAAAACCAACATATATTGTTATTATACTCAAAACTTCCAATTATTATCATTATCACCACAAGAATCGCCATGTATATATAACTCAAAGAGAATATAAGCTTGTCCATAACATTATTCAATTTATTAATTACTATTAATTATTAATCGTTATTATTGTTCCTTGATATTGGCGGTATGATTGGTCGCGCACGTAAAACTAACACAGACTTGTAAAGTACATTATTAACGACACACAATAAGAATAGTTTTACATACAATAGAGGGCAACACACTTGTTTATCACATTACGAAGTTAAGTACTATTACATAATTATTGTTAGTATTATTATTGTGTCGGAGTTACGCACATCGTTATTCGCGACTAAGGCGGGAAGGGACAAACCCTTCTTTCGTCCAACCTATGCCATGGTTTGCGGGTAACTCATTTCAAAAAAGGACGCGTTCTATTCAGAAACAGTTGGTTTAACGAATTAAGTGCCGAGTGCAACTACGGGGTTCACACAGATGTCTTCGAGAAGTCACGTGACATCGTATGATTTCCATAACGTACGATTATTATTATTATTACGGAAGACTCATAGACAACAAATGACTGTAGGAACAGTAGCCAGTATGAACTTCTCCGCAGCGATTATTTAATGCGTAGCAGCCTATTAAAAATCCAATATAATGGAACATGTCATAATGTTTTACTATATTTGGGTGATTAAGCAGATTATCTAGAACTTCTTCGACTTTCCCTAGTCTGTTAGAAGAATGTTGTAATTCGTCTAGATTTACATCGAAAAGACGCGTAGTTGGTAAAACAATATGTTCATCACTTTTATTACTATTCATATGACGACAACAATCGTCATTCAGTATATCGAAATTCGGTAGAACGTATTCTACTGAACTATAATATGCCTTAGTAGGTATAAGTCTCACATTTGTAGTATATAATTTACAATTCTCATTCAGCGTCAAGATACCCGCAGTATCTAAAACAACTGGCTCTTTTAATGAAGAGTTGCATACTAAATTTGCACTTTCTGCTTTAGGCAAGATGAAAATCCAGGTATTGGATTTCTTTAATTTGTGAAACAATTCCGTCTCAAAGTTTATGCTACGCACATCGCATAATTTTGAGATGGTTTTAGTCATAGGATCAAGCATGCTAGACTCGCAGCTTGGTTTCGAAGATTTAAGGTACAAGGTGTTTAATTCCTTGCATATATAAATTTGTTTTTGAACTTCTTTACAGTTACTGATGTCATTAGATGCAGAGTAAAGATCGTTCATGTCACTCATATACAAATATTTGTTTGATGGTTGTATGAACAAATATTCATTTCCATTTTTTACGGGAAATGGCAACACTTGATATAATTTGTACGTGTAATCGCTAATCAAAGGGTTTGAAATGACAAACACTAACTTTGTTTTGTAATAATAAACTGTTACATCGCTTAAGTCTAAAATCAAATGTGCATTTTGATTTTCGAGTATGTAGGGGTATGAAGTCCCCGTTGGAAGATGAGGTAATGATTTTCTCAAAGCTTCCATAAGTTTTGCCGGAGTGATAATCTCTGGATGGACTTTATTCAGTCTTACGAATAAAATCGCGTCTGTGATTGTTGAAATTTCATTTTCGACCGATGTCATGAAATATGACAGCGTCATCATGTGTTGTAACACATCAATTGATTCTTCCAGATTCAACCTACTCCTAGCAGCGCGTTCCATGTATGAATGGAATCTCTGAATATTATCATTGAAAGTATCTTCATTCATTTTTACATTGTTCATCGTATGATTAAACAAGCTTATAGTAGATTGAACTACTTGGGTTTGTTCCTTCAATAAGGACATTGTTTGCTTGTCATCAGCAGATAATTTATCAATTATTTTTTCGTAATATTCAACGTCATTATTATCTGCAGTGCCAAAAAGTAATTTTAATCCGCTACCTATAGCGTTTACCCATCCTCTTTTCACACGTGATGGATCTGCATGATTCATAATGTCAATCAGAGCATTATACTTTTCGCGAATCCTAGGTATCGAGGTATTTAACATTGAAGGCAAATGTCTGCATATAGCATACAGTGCTTCACGATCACAAATCTCCCTCACATCTTCGTGTAATCTATGCATTAAATTAATTTTTTGTTGGACCGGTTGAATATCAACGTAAACAAAAAGTTTCCATACGTCGTGATATAATCTCGCTCTTCCTAGGGATTCATAGAATAGGCCTGACGAAGTCGATATATTCCTCACCTCGTATAATTTATCCAGGCAAACTGCCACAGCAAAGCAGCAGATCATGCTGAACCATCTGGAAAGAATGGTTTAATCCGATTATTGTGGATTACCACATCTTTGTTTTTTATTCTTAAAGTACTATTTACATTAGAATTGATTTTAGTTACGGTATATGGTCCGTCGTAATTAGGAGATAATTTTTTCGACTTGTTTAACTTATTAGATTCATTCTTTATTAGAACTAAATCGCCTACTTTATATGTATAATAGTTATTAATTTTACTATCGTACCTAGTTTTTACAATATTTTTCTGTTTTATTATATTTTCTCTTGCCATTTTTTGGCTCATACGCAATCTAAATTTAAGTTCATCTAAGTAGTCATTGTAAGTATACTTGAACTCGGGGTTTTTAGTAACTGACGTTGGCAATTCTGGTTTTTTACCATATACTAGCTCGTAAGGTGAATATCTGGTAGATGTATGTGGTGTACTATTGTATGAAAACATCGCCATATGTAACCACTCATCCCAGTCAAATTGACTTGGTGAAATATAATGTTTCAGATAGTCTGCCAAAGTTGCATGACTTCTTTCTAAAGCTCCATTAGATTGTGGGCGGTAGGCTGAAGTTTGAATTTTTTCGATTTTAAACAATTTACATAACTCCCTTATTAATTTTGAAGTAAATTCAGTTCCTTGATCTGTCAGTATTTTGTTCGGTATTCCAAATATACTGATAAAATTTGTAAATAGATGTTTTGCAATAGTTTCTGCCTCATGGGTTGGTATGGCTATTGCACGAGAAAATTTAGTAAGATCATCTTGCATTGTCAAAATGTATTTGTTCCCATGTTCCGTTAATGGAAGTGGTCCTACAATATCCAAATTTAATTGATCGAATGGTTTAATACTAGTAGTTGTTATTTCTAAAGGCTGGATATTCTTCCTTCTTGATATTTTGTTCTTTTGACAATCTACACAATGTTTAATATGATTTTTCACATCTTTTTTCATATTAGGCCAATTATAGTAAACTTTTAATCTACTCAGTGTTCGATTAAAACCTGAATGACCTCCGGTTGGGCAGTTATGGAACTCATAAAGTAATTTAGGTATTGTACCTTCTTCAGGTGTTTGAATAACATTTTCATAAATGGTTACTTCAATAGGAGTGTTGCTAAATAGATATTTAATAATTAATTTCACCTTATGCCATGATAACTTTTCATAACTATTTTCGAGCTTAGGTATAGCTACAGTAGATATGCTTTCATTCATTAATGTCAACTTAAGTTTTTTAAATGCCATAAATACGTCCTTGTACGTTGATTTATCCCAAAAATTTTGTTTATATATAATAAAATAACAGAAATTATTTTTAAATTTATATCTAAGTACATCGAAAACACGTGAGTCTTCATTTATCAATTCATCGTAATTTTCAATAAACTCCTTTACTTCAGCGGCTAATCCGCGTGACATTTCCTTATCGTTACTTAGATATATTACAATATTATTTTTTGAATGTATTATGTTTTCGTCCGACTCTTTTAAATTTGTGCAATCACTATATTCATCTTTATGAACTTCGGGGTACCTATATTGTTTTATATAAATAGGCTGAGAAGAAGTTACAGGAATCTTATGACGTATCGAAGGTGTGTGTGATAATTTATCACCTTCAAGATAAAATAGGTCAGCATAATTCAAACATATTTTGAGAAGTGATTCTCGTTCTTCTGAGTTTAAATGCTCAGTACGTATTTCCTTTTCTACTCTCGCTTCTCTCGAAAGATCCTTCTTTTCGGGATTTTTCAAAACAAATATATCATATTCACACAGAGGTAGTAAATTTAAAGATATTTTTTTTATCTCTACAGACCTATCTGTAGTATTAACAATTGATGTGATTGCATTTGAGTCATCGGAAACTTTAACAATTGATTTACATAAATGAACTCCAGGGAGTACATCAATATCGGGTATTATACCCTCTAAACATTTATTTAATACATTCACTTTAATATATGATTCCGATCGGGGCGGAATAATTAAAATATTATTAACACTTTTTAATTTAAAAAGGATTGGTAATTCTATATTACAAAATCTCAATTTATTATTTTCATAATCTAAATTCGCTCCTACACTAACAAGATAATCATTACCAATAATTCCATCAAAAGGTATATTCGTGTTAGATGATACTACATGAAATCTGTGTACTATCTCTCTTTTATTAAATATTAAAGGGACTTCTAAAGAACCCTTGGTAAGTACAGGATGAACATTTATGTCCAATCCTTTCAATTTAATTTTATTTTCCTTATTTATAACACAATTGTTCTTTATCGATTCTTGTTTTATAAGTGAAATGTCAGCGCCAGTATCTATAAGAAATCTCAATTTACCTTCGTGCTTAGAGTAACTAGTCGCGATATAAACATAAGGGCTAGTATTTGAATTTATTGAAAATATGCTACTTGTATTTGATTGGTTTCTTCCGAAGAGTGTGTAGCTGCACTGTCCGGAAGTATCGAGTTTAAAGATGAAATAACCTTTACATTTGCTTCGTTTTGTGTTTTGCACTTTTGTTCATGTTCTAACTTTTGTTTAAGTTTAAAACAATTATCAACAGTATGATTTTCCTTTTTACACCATTTGCAGAAAAGTCTAGAATTGTTTACATTTTTTCCCTTGGTTTGTTTGGTAAACATAACCTTTCGTGCATTGGTAGAATTATTAAAAGAATTTTCATTAATTTTTTCGTTTGTTGATTCATTCAGTTTTTTATAGCAATTTGTTTGCGAATGTCCTGTCCGCTTGCAAAATGCGCAATTTACAGTTTTCTTCTGCAAATTTTCTCTATCATTTTGAATTTTTGATTCATTTTCTACTCTTTGGCAGAAAACAGACGCCTCTAAATATGTTTTTGGTTCTCGAATTGTAAGCATTTGCCTGAATTGTGACGAAACACCACTAACGAATGCACGAAGACATATATTGTCTTTCATCATTAGCATGCCGGTTCTACCTGCTGGGTTATTGCACTCGTAGTTAATTGCATTAACTAATAAATTATCCAACATATCTAATCGCAGAGTAAATTCGGTTATAGTTTCGCTTGGCAATTGTTTCATAGTTTGTGCTTCGAGAATTAACTCGTCTAGAGAACGCACTGGTGAAAAATAATCCTTCAGGATTTCTTTCAGACTTTCCCAGGTTGGTGTGACCTTTATAGAGACCATAACCTTTGCTCTTCCCGTGAGCTGTTTTCTGGCGTATGCCAATAAGACAGGGTATTGTTCTTCTGATGCAAGTTGGAATGCTGCATCAGTATTGGTAATGAACTCATTGAGTTTAATACGCGACCCGTCATATGTATCTATCCACCTAAATAGTGTCGATAGGCTATAAGTAACCTCTTTCCCTGGTGTAACCATTTCGGGGTCCGAATGATCGCAATCTTTATCATCCGACATACTCTCAAATATTGGATTACTCATTTTGGCAATTACAATATTTCAATTTTATTTGTTACACGAAATTAATAGATATAGTTAGAATTCAAAAATCGGCGAGACAACAGAATCGATAAGTATAATTTATCAGAGAGAAGTACTGATACAGATATTCGTATCACGATGAAATTTAGCGATAAGTTCGTCTTAATAATTAATCGATCATACAATATAATAAGTTATTAGGTATTCAATTACCCTTTTTTTTTATTCAATTACGGGAATATACACCCTATTATTTCGCGATTGCATTTATTTATAGTAATATTTTTTTTTATCGATTAATTATAAGATCCAAATTTGATATTAATTGTTTTTTTGAAATCTTTAGTAATAAAATATATCAATTAATTATCCTATTTAATAATCTAACTATACATCCAGGAATTTATACCTGATAATTATACAAGTGACTGAGTATATCAAGTATTTTACAGAATCAATACCAGTCGTATTGGTAGAAGCAAGTATTTTACAGAGATCTATCTACCAATCATAAAAAGCATGTACGTACATTTAATAAAATATAACCCGGGATTGGTTCAAGTATATTTTTCTTGATACCAATATAAAAATATGGGAATCTATACCCAACTAGTGCAGCATAGGATTTTTAACAAGTATTTTACATACCTAAAACATGCACAGGGAATTTATACCCGTCAATTTGCACAGCACAGGATTTTTAATCAAGTATTTTACAGACCTGATACCGACAAAAAGTATTAAATATGGGAATTTATACCCAACTAGTGTAGTAGTAATTTTAATTTATAGATTTACTACTAACACAGGGAATTGATACCCGTCAATTTGCACAACACAGGATTCTGCAAGTATTTCGCAGGCCTGATACCGACAAAAAGTATTAAATATGGGAATTTATACCCAACTAGTGTAGTAGTAATATTATTTTATAGATTTGCTACTAACACAGGGAATTTATACCCGAAAACTTTATTAAGTTTTATTATTAATTATTTGTTTACGAAATTTCTACTAGCAATAATAGACAAAGGTCTTATGAAAGTATCTAGTAGAACTATTATGCATAATATTAGTATAAATCAATACTCAATAAAATTATATAAATTTTTGAGATTAAACTCAACGAATAAAAATATATGTTTTCATTTAGAAGAATGCAATCGGTTATGTTATGTATGACTTTACATAAATAAATCACGTATTCAAGTTGCAATAGCAAAATCAATTATAAATAAATACATAAATGTAAATTCGAATACGAACAATTATTTAAAAATGAACAACCCAAATTATATAATATAAAATACATGTGCAATATCAAAATACAATTATAATTTAAATCAGTTCAAGTATTTTAACTTTCAAAGCAGTTTAAATGGGTTTAAATAAATGCAATTTTATAAGGTTTAAATAAATGCATTGTTGAAAAATTACTATTGATAGGGTACTTATCAATTGAAGAAATTTAATATCAAGATAATAATTATCTTTCAAAGAAATAATACTTGAGTATTTTTGATGTATTAATTTTTAAAATTAAATTTACAATTGCGAAAAAGAATTAAAGGGGATTGTTCAAAATTATATCCAAAATTAAATTAAAATTATATCCAAGATTAAAATTAAATGATATTCAAGGTGTATGCACAAAATTTAACCAATGTGTATCCACCTACCTCAAAAAATACGTTGTCTTCATGTTGCGGGAACAGGCTTGTTGATCAGGCAAGTCCTAGGTTCCTGCGTTCGGTAGAAGTCAGGGGGGTCACGGAAACCAAGACGACAGGAAAAAGGATGACGGTCCTTCTGGCGTTGGTCCTATCCGTGGTCTGCTCCAAGTAGAGGTTCCCGGTCTGGTCGAAAGACTCTGCCGCACTGGAACTTACACGCTGGCTTCCCCTTCGGTGTTGAGTCCTAGTTTTCCAAGATCTGCGCCTCCTCAGACGTCTCCTTAGAGGTATTGATCTCGTTGTGTTGTGGATTCTTTCTCTCAGTCAATTATGTGTAGTGTGCAATCTACGTCGTGCTTTACTGGTTTCAATTTTATCACAAGAATAAAGCTTATGCTTGCCTGTTTCTTCCTGGTGTCACCCGGGATGCTCTTCTCCTGGTGTGTTGTGATGTAGCTGCGTCCTTTTCTTCAATGCGATGTTGTTGCTTGATTGGAAGGTGACTTCGATTGACTGATGAAGTAACTAAGCGCGATTGGAGATTCAATTAATTAATTGAAGCGCGATTTGTAGACACTACACGATAATTTTACGACTTGGAGATTAATAATCCCTTATCGCTGCCACCACTTTGTTACGAGCTCAACACTGGTGGATAATTAAAACAAGATGATGTTTTATTATTTTAATTATATTAAAGAAGACAAGTATAATTTTACAAAAAGGTAGGTGGTACAAGGTAGGTTATTCTATGCTATGACGACAGACAAGGGTCCGGCGTCTAAGGCTATCAAAATAAGTATGTGTGGTTTCATATTGTGTGTAAAGTATATATAGAAAATAGGGGTGATTTAGGCAATAAATTCTAAATTAAGTACTAAGGTACAATATGGAATCTACCTATAGATTCCTAACATTGATAAATCTGTTATATTCCCCTCAATATCAAATATTAGATTATTGCATTCCAATGCATGTAGTCAAAATAAGATAATTTTAATATTCGACATCATAATAGATGTTAATTGATAAGACACTACAAACTAAAGGTGTGCACAAGCATCTGCCTAGTTGAATATATTTTTAGAGGGGTTGTTCCCACAGAATACAATGGTACTGATTATTATCAATATTAAACTTTGTCCTTTGCAAGGACCCAAATGACCACCCATACATAACACAATGTCAATCCCTTGCGTAAAATGCCATAAATTGCATTTATTATTGGCTGGGAATATATAAGACATCTCAAATTCAATATTATAAATACAATCTATAATATTGTATAGGTATTTTAAATTGTCAACCCTAACACACAATGTAATCAATATTATAAGTTTATTAGAGATGTGTTTCACATAATGCAGTATTATATGTATAGATTTTATAGAGATGTTGTATTATATTATAACAATGTCTTGATTTTTTTTTTGTCAATTATAACAACTCAACATTTATAGTTCATAACTGCTTAATGTTGAGTTTAATAATATCTTTAAAGTAACATCAAATCACCTTAGTTAACATTAGTATTATAATAATAAAAAACTTTATTGCACAAAAAATCAACATATGAAAATATTCAATTTAACTACACAAATAAATTTTGTGCAATGGGCGAGTTTATCGCAGAAGCGCGATATCTTCCAACTAACCCATTATCTGTATGTGTAGTAACATTAGTGTCTGTATGTGTTAGATTAATATTGGTGATAATTATGAAACATATGTACTGAATTCAAAATACTTACGGTTTGGACAACCTTCATTTCTCTGTTGATGTAAAGTATTTATATAATAAAGAGACTATTTCATGCTTTCGGTCTCAACCGATGTGAACTTATATCATTCCCCTTATTTGAAAAATATCATCTACTTGTCTTCTTAGACAATACCATCGCGGCATATCCCATAGGTGGGGTAATCACCAGACCAGCTGCATGTAATAAATATGGAAGCTGTCTTCTCCATGCCTACAAGAAATAATACATTCAATATTGGTGGCATTCGTCATCACTAAATTTACGGTGTGAAATGTCTTTATTTTTTCGAATACCTATCTTTTAGAGGATACAGGAAAACTGTCCGAAAAGAGTGGGAGACCAATTCTTTGCCGGATGCTCCGCGCAACTCGTCACTTTCACCTTCTCAAGTAAATATTTACATATTTTGGGAAAACATGCAAAATTGAAATGGCTTAGTTTAAAATACCCAGAATTCCTAAAACCAAAAATGGAGAGCGGTCTCCAAATTTATCTAGAGTCCTATATTAGCATCCCCGACCCACAAGGGAATGAATATGTTTATGTACATATGAAGTTGTCTGGGATTTAAATTGTCCGTTTAAAAATAACACATATTATGTTATCATAATTATTTTCGTTAGAATAATCTTGTAATAAATTTTTAACACCGTTATTTTTTATTAGAAATAAGACGGTGACATTGCTTTTCTCCTCTCGCATCCTCTTGTAGGCTAAAAGAGAGGTTGTTCCTGCACCCTAATTACCTAAAGTTATATCATTATACCCCTTCTATGAGATAGGGTTGGTTCAACAAGTTTACATTTTTTGTTTCACCCTGTAAATAAATAGTAATTTATTTAATAATTTATTGCAATATTCTGTTTGGAAATCAGATATGACATCTTACTTCTCATAGAATATTTAAAATGTATTATTTGGTTATATATGAATATATTATTTAAAAATCCTTGCTAAATTATACTATAACTTGCAAATAATAATAAAGTATGGTTATTGTCACAACATCAAATAATTAATACTTTAAACTATTGTGTAATTTGATATCTTGCTTCAGAATAGAAAAGAATTGTTACATAAGTTCAGTCCACTGATGCAAACGTGTATTATTATCAAAAATCCACAAAATCACGAAATAAATATTTAACATCTACGATTCAGGGATGAGGATTTTGTCTTGACACAGAAAATTCGATATTTAAGTATGTTAATCTACTATTACAAAAAGGGAATACCGAGATTGTGAAGATAATGAAAATAATAATAATGATAACAAACTTTACACTGAAACAATATTAATAAACAGCTATGGATTGCAACATGGTGCATACGAATAATTTTGTACAATGGATGATTATATCACTGACTTACTCATAAATATAGGAAATCACGATGTAATGATGGGGAAATATAATTGGAAATATAATAATTGGTAAATAGTAAATGGTAAACGGTAAACAGTAAACGGTAAACAGTAAACGGTAAACAGTAAACGGTAAACAGTAAACGGTAAACGGTAAACAGTAAACAGTAAATAGTAAATGGTTTTAAATTTAGGGTGCTTTTTCTGTAACACAAAAGTATGATTTTTTTTAGTTTTCATTAAGTGACTTTGATTTTTTTTTTAATTCTTCACTAATATGAAAGAGAGATTTAATTCTTCACTAACCAATAATTGAGATTATTTTTGATGTATGTGCATAAATAAATACATAAACTGAAAATTGTAAAACTATTGGAAGTGTTCATTGAAGTATTTGGAAGTGTTGGAAATTTTTCAATGACCTCAACAATGTTTACAAAGTTAGAGATTGGTTAAGGCATTAGAGAATTGGATAATTTTCATTGCTTAAACTGTAATATGATACTAATAGAAAGACAAATATTATGTTTAATATGGCAACCGTTGCAATCAAATCATCATACAATTTATACACACTAATAATTGTTGTCCAATATATTAGTATATGAAATTTTACATCATAATTACAACAATACGAATGACATATTTTAAAATGTCAGTGACATAATTATCTTGCAGCATATTAAAAACATATTGGAAAATAAATTATAATAAATTCTGAAGTTATTTTCAAAATTAATAAAACATGGAATTGCTAAGTCAAACCAATTCTATGCCTTAAACCGATCGGTTGTACCTGATCTGAGTACCTACTTTGTTCGTTTTGATTCTATCAAAGATTTAACGTCTAGTGTCATTTTACAGTTAAAGTTTATCGTGGAAGTAACGTACATATTAAATTAAATAAATAAATAAAGTACTAGTAGGTTCTTTTTACATTTTGGGTACCTATTGGATTTAATAAAAGTCCAAGTTTTACGTCTTTTATATATATATTCTAAGTATATATTTATTCACAAAAATTCACGGCCTAAGCCTTTTATGTTAAATATTTAATGCTTACAATTCGTGTAAACAAAAGTATTATTTAAAAAAAAAAAGATACAAAACAATTAAGTTAATACAAAACAGGAGTTAAATAAACAATGTAACATTAATTAAAGTTAAAAATTGTCAATTTTTTTTTGTCAAAACCCAAAATTTTTTGTGTAAGACGTTACAATTTCAATTCTTGACATAATACTAAACGTTTTATTGACATTTTATACTGACACTCCAATATTTTCATCCATAACAGAATGATTAACTTATTTTATTAATGATTATTATCAATTCCCATTTGTATTTTATTCTTCACCAACTTTTGTTGATGTCTTGCTGCAACTGCGTTGTGAATGAAAATTTGTGTTGTTTTTTTGTCTATTGTATAATATGTAAAATACTCATAGAAACATACATACCATCACGCCGCTTCCCTCGCGGGGTAGGTAGAACGGATGGAGCACCACTTCCTTCTATCTTTGCATACATCTTTCGTTTCTGTCACTGTCATACAATTCCTCATACATGCTCTCCTGTTCAATGTGCTCAACACGTGACCGTCTCGTAGGATTTGATTTAAATGACCCTGCCATTTGATCCTCGGACGTCCACGTCTCCGAGCACCATTCCTTTCAGCCAAATATATCTTCTTGGTCATTCTGTCCTCATTAATTTTTCCCACGTGCCTAAATCATCTAAACTTATTTACATTCATCCTTGTAACTAAACTAACTTTCATTCCACATTCCTTTCGTATATCACTGTTACGCACTCTATCTCTCAGACATTTACCACTCATCCTTCTCAACGATCTCATCTCTACTGCATTTTTGCCACTTTCATCCTCCTTTAACCATGCCCACGTCACATGTAAAAGACTCACGCCGTGGGTATGTGAATAATAAATAAATAAATTTTATTCTTCTTTCTATACCGATTGAAAGCAATAAAATCATAATTTATTAAGAAGAAATAGGTATATATAAAAAAGCACAATAGCTTATAATTTCAAGGGGTCCAATTGTTTCATCATAGAATATAGATGTAACAAAATCATGTTTGTATGATTCCAAACAAAAACAACCAAAAAATGGAAAAATCGTTGTTCGATGTTTTTGATTTTTTTCATACTTTGCCTGTCAATTGCCTGATATGTTGAGACTTTCAAACAAGTATTATTTTTTTTTACTCTGGATTTTTTTTTGGCGGCCATTTTTCTAAGGTGCCGAGGGGGATTTTTAATGAAAATAGATCTTTAGAAAAACTGTTGTATCTTTTTTTATTTACTAACATATCGAGTTAATTTAAAAATAAATATTTAAGGTACAAAACTTTCTAGTTAAAAAAATATTGTTGATCATCGGCGTCTATCGAAAAAATTACTAAATTTTGCTTCAAATTTACAATTCTAAAATTGAAAATTTCTCATTTTCGGATCATTATTTTAGAATGAAAACAACAAGTATCATCATTCATATTTTTTATTTACAGAGATATTTTATGTCACTATCCTCAGAAGCAATGCAGATGAATTTAAGATAGTCCTTCTTTTTATATAACTAGTCGAATTTTGGTCTTATGTGAAAAAATGCAAATTTTAAAACCAAATATCTGAAAAGGGACTGAATATTTTCTTTTGAAAATTTTATGTAACATTAACCGTATTCTTATTGATAAGTGGCAGGAATTATATGAGTGATATCGGAGCGGTTTTTGGGATATGGAGTTTTTCCCGCGGGCTGTTTTTGTAAAAAGAAATCAATACAAAATCCGTAATATTTTTTGGTTTGTAACCGTAGCGAAATAATTAAAAAAACATTATATTGTTATAATGACACTATATTTTGGTATATATTGATATTCTATTATGTATTTTAATAAATACCAAAAATCCATCTCAAGGTCATTATAATGTTTTATGAAAAAAGGTGATTTTTACACGAAATTTTTAAATATAAAAAAGTAATAATTACAATTGATTTTTTTGCTGTGAATAAATACTTTATAGTACTATCAGATAAAGAAATATGGAATGAATGGAATATTATTAAAAATGCAACAAAGAATAATTTAAATAAATTCTGTTTTAGAATAAACCAATTTAAGGTAAACTATAACAATAGTAATGAAAATAATATCCAACAAAAAGTTTAGGACTTACAATTCTAGCCTAGCTTACTCCCTTTTTCTTTTTGCAACAAAACGTTTTATGTGCAGAAGCTGATTCTAAAGTGCTCCTTCAAGGAAGCATTTTCTGCTTCATTGAAACAATATATCTTGTTTTTGCATCTAAGTGTAAATATTTTCAGGTACGGCATAAGCTATGTGATGGGCGCAGCTCTTACTGAAATTCTTTACAAATCGATCGAATCGCAGAAAGAAAAAAAATCGAAAACATACTGTAGACATCTATCATCATCATCTCATGGAAGCGCAAGGCAGAAACCAACCTCCTCTATTTGACCTCTTTAATGTATTTTTTTTGATATTTTATTATTATTATTCTATTATATCTTGGTTATTAATAAACCTAACTGTACCCCTTACAGCCTAACATTATGTATTTACTTGTATCGTGAAGATGAAGGGAGGTGGATGTGAAAGAACTACTGGTTGGCAGTGGGAGTAATTGAACAAAAGATCTGTCCATAAAAAGACTCTGTCATCAAACTACCGACTGCCTAAATACCGCAGTGTTTAATTTCGCGGGATGAAGTTAACTTAATATTCTGTAAATATGACACTCATTGGGTTATATATGTCCAATAAAGGAATAAGAGGCCAGTGCTACATCGGTCGACTGTGCATGAACTAAAGTATTTTTGTAGGTTATTGTGTAGGCATTTGTTACATAATTATATTTATATATTATGTAAGTTGTATGGGTCTTCTTCATTTTACTTTCATTATTACAACATCACACAGAACCGGTCGGGTCGCCGTAAAGAAGCTATAATGTCAAAAGTTCTAGGTCAGTTTCCATTACGGCGACCATACCATCGGCGGCGATCAACATAATTGTATTATTATATCAATATAATGTTGTTTGTCGACAATGTAATATATTTTAATGTGCATTGATAATACATAGATGAGACGCTTAGAGCATAAATGTACATATTGTCATATGAAACTGAAGTGAGCAAAGTAACTGCGAAAAAAGGGAAATTTTAAAAGTTTCTGTCTTTATCAAATTAGGAATAAGTGAGACACAAAGAGAGTTAGTTGGTGATTTTTGCTCAAAAATCTTAATAAACAAAAATGATGTTTGTTAATTTCAAAATTATATTCCTGTTAAACATATATGTCCGTATGACATACATAACCATTTATTATTATTATAAGGCGTGATTATTTATTATTATTACAACAATATACGGCACGAACCTTTAAGACATGTTCAAATATACAGACGGAATAAAAAACAAATGGAATTCGTACAAGAAATTAATATACTTACCTACTCATATTATAAAAAAAACCTTCGACTTCCTTTCTTTCTTCATTCGCTTTAGAGCAAACTACCCGAATTGGAGTGAGTTATGTCTATATTTTACAAAAGGTGTACGTTGTACTCGGAGATTCATATAGAAATTTTACACAAAATAGCTTTAAAATAATTTATAAAACAGTCGAAACAGCGCTCGTCCGTAAACCAGAATGGATGCGAATGCTGAAGCAAGTGCAAAACAAGGACAGCGCGGTCAATGCCCTCACAGAATAAAAACAACAGAAATAAACAACACACAGGGCCGCTGTCGGAAATAAATATGTATATTGAATTTTATTATTTATATAATACATTAAGTATATACCCATCAACAATTTTCCCACATCATAACTTTCATCATATTATTGTTCTAATGATTTACTGAGATGGAATTTATTTTTATATGTAACATATTGTTACATTTGAACTTCTTCTTCATCTTCTTCTGCTTGTAGTAGATCATTGATCTGTTTGTTAGGAATTTGTTTCTTATTACAACGCTGAAGACCAACTATCTTTCCATCTTTTAGGCAATCTTCGTCCTAGAAAAGTCTCGTTTGCGGTGATGTGGGCTATTATGCCACTTCTCGTGCGGCCACATGGTCCCTCCAGAACCGTCTTGTCTTTCTGCTCCAGAGAATGATATCTTCAGATTCACATATTTATCTTATTTCGGTGTTCCTCTGTCTCTGAGGGTTTTGATCGCGAGTGACACGTAGAGTCTTTATTTCACTGAAGTTTCAACTGTACGCGTTCATAATATGCAATACTTCTTCCATACAGGTTCACTCAGTACCTTGTTTCGAGTTAGATTATTTAATCTCAACTTTTGTTTTTTAAGTAAGATTTAAATAGAGTGCTGTTCCCATGACATGGTGCTTGGATTATTTGTATCCAGTGTGAAGATCGGACGATTTGAATTTATTTCTTTCATCTGTTAATTTTATACTATACTATACTATACTATACTATACTATACTATACTATACTATACTATACTATACTATACTATACTATACTATACTATACTATACTATACTATACTATACTATACTATACTATACTATACTATACTATACTATACTATACTATACTATACTATACTATACTATACTATACCATCACGGCATATCCCACAAGTGGGGTAGCCAGCAGATCAGCTGCATGTAAGAAACATGCAAACTGTCCTCTTCGTGCCAATATAAAATCAAGACATTCAGGATGGGTGGCAAACCTTTAATTTTATTTTTTTTACAAACAACATGTGGACCTTCAAGTGTTATCTTATGATTTTTTTTCATTGTGAAGAAGACAAATAAAGGATTATGTTTATACTTAATTAAATTCGTTCACTGTGTTATCTCGAGAATTCATGACACATGAGAATTCGGAATCTTGGTAGCCAGGCAAGAAAAACTCTCACATTACTGGATCAAATGAGATATCAGACTAGCATTTCGTGCCTCCCGGTTACGAAATTCCTTATATCTAATTTACACCACTGGATAAAATGAGACTTCGGACAAACATTTTGTGCCTCCCGGTTGCAAAATTTCTTGGATGCAACTTAAATTGGTATTCACGCTAGGGCGGGTCCTAAAAATCAGCTGGTTTTAAAATTCTCATACAAAAAAGCATATTTTTTTTAATTTCTATACCAAATGAAAATAATGTCGACGGTAATAATGACGATTTTTATGTTCTATATCAAATTGCGATTTTTTCGTCTTGTTTGTATCGAGTTTACATATATCGTTCTTATCCATTAACAAATATTTGTCGGTAGCCTAGAGGTAGAGTCTCGGCCTCGTGAAGAGGGGGTCCGTGGTTCGATCCCAGGTGCCGGCAAACTCCCCTTTCACGACATAATCTTTTAGCTTACTGTAAAAGGTGTATAAGGTTGTATTTGGGTTTATTACAAAACCCAGATATATCTTTTTAAAAAAAAAAAAAATTATGATGCAACAGAGACATCGAACAGCTTCAACCTGACCTGCAGAATCTATCTCAATGAGAAGTCTGTTTCTTCCTATCATTCCTTCACTCGTTGTAATACTCCTCACAAATTTAACTAAACTATCAATGCCAAATCTCTGAAAAAGTGTGATGAAGCTATGGATTTAGGTGTGATTCTGAACAGCAAAATGAGATACACGCTCCACATGAATGAGATCGTTAGTAGAGCTTTCGGGCAATCGGAATTCACTCTGAGAGTTTTCAAACCGAAGTATTTCGAGTATTTATTCTCACGTTTGTTAGAAGCTATTTGGAATATGTCATTGTAGTCTGGAATCGTCAATGCATCTCATTACCCTATTTTAATTCGTAATTATTGATTCTAATGATGTGTAAATTAAAATTGATTTACTGTGAACTAAACAGATATAATAAGCTGTATATTGCACTAAATATACAATTATTCCCTACGTATTCCACTCTCGTCATCGGGATAACGTAAGTGAATAAATTATATTCAAATACATGTTTAACAAGATATCCAAAAACTTACAGAAAACAGTGGGAGGCTTATTCTTTACCGGAAAATCCACGGGTTAAAATATTTTCAATGTGCAAAAGACAAGTACATAGTTTTTAAGTTTATTTATGAAGTGAGTTAATTGTTTTTTTTTCTATTTTTGCCATCCTATTCCTACACGACACTATCCAAATCTCTATAATAATGTTTGTTATAATTGTTTTTCTCGTGAAACCAAAAAATAAGCCAAGTTTTTGCTTTTGTTAATTATTTGTTTTTTCTATTTTTGCCATCCTATTCCTACACGACACTATCCAAATCTCTATAATAATGTTTGTTATAATTGTTTTTCTCGTGAAAACAAAAAAAGGCCAAGTTTTTGCTTTTGTTAATTAATGTTTTTTCTATTTTTGCCATCCTATTCCTACACGACACTATCCAAATCTCTATAATAATGTTTGTTATAATTGTTTTTCTCGTGAAAACAAAAAATGCCAAGTATTTGCTTTTATAAATTAATTGTTTTTTCTATTTTTGGCTTCATATGTTCCTACACGACACTATCTTAATCTCTATAATTTCTCTATTCATAATTGTTTTTCTCGTGAAACCAAAAAATAAGCCAATTGTTTTTAGAACATAACATTATTAACTGAATATTTCATGTTAATGTTATGATAAAATGATTTGACAGATACGAAAATATACTATTTAAATATAAATAAAAAAAAAACACTAAAATAATATCATTATTATTTAATCTTCTGCCTATACAAGGTTTCGCCTGAGACTCTGTTATTCTCAAGCGTAATATATAGTACCTACATTATATTTGACAAAGATTGCGCTTGGGAGTAACACTATCTTTGCCAAAACCTTAGTCACATGTAGAATAAAATAGTATGTATTCTATTTTCTCGGTGGTAACCTTATGAAAGTTCATTTTTATTATTATAAAAATGATTAAGTAAAAACATTGTTACTTTCACTGTATAAATTTTATTTAGGCAGAGGCCTTTCGGACTTAGTGTTTGAGTTCCTAAGTTGACGGCACTGAAGATGGACTAAGTCCGAAAGGCTTCTGCCAAAATAAAATTTATACAGTGAAAGTAACAATGTTTTAACTCAATCATTTTAATAATAATAATTAAATAGTATTGGTATAAGCATAGTTTTTTTACTCCTCACAAACAATCTCTTTGAGTCGATTGTTTATTGACATAATAATTTGTTTCATTTTTAATTTTTTTTTTATAACTCAGTGATATGAAATTAATACAAACACATTTGTCTTTCATTAATACATTCAAGAAAACCCTTTTGCATGTTGATTTAAAATAACAGTGACAGGAAAAAAGCTTACTCTAAAAATAAAATAAAAACATGAAAAATTAT
Organism: Athripsodes cinereus; assembly: GCA_947579605.1. NCBI lineage: Eukaryota > Metazoa > Arthropoda > Insecta > Trichoptera > Leptoceridae > Athripsodes > Athripsodes cinereus. The sequence continues at coordinate 10,665,537 of OX388306.1, read as the reverse complement.
ATTTTATGCATATACAGTTTATCAAAATAATCAACAAAATCTTAGGGTTGTAAGTAAGTTAATCTTGGTGTCAATAAAATATTTTAAGATTGATCTTAATTTTTATTTTAACACTCATATATTTTTAAGGATAGTTCATCAGAAATAGCACCACTCAACTTTTCATCATTGCGAAGGAAATCTTCAAAAAAAAACTTTTCACTTTATTCTTTATTGCAAAATAAAACTAAAATGATAAAATCACACATACATATGAATGTGCAGAATATACTCAAAATGTAAAAAATAACATGAATATTTTTTTGTCAATTCAGCATTTTAAAAATAAGAAGAAGAAAGACTAATGGTATTTTCATCAAAATAATGAATATAATTTAAGGCGAAGTTGGAACGTGTCACATTGTAAATTTCTGAAGAATTTATCCTCCCAGAAGAGACGCTATGAGTCCTGGTGCAAAACCTCCTGAAGTAAATCCTCCCGATCCTCCTGAAATCTGAATTAAAGCATATTTTAATTTTTGTGATTTAACAACCAGATCAGCCTTATGTTATTAGTGTTTTACAAAGAAAAGAGTACCATGAAATAGTTATTGTATATAAAATTAAATCGACAAGAAAATGATATCTAGTAATTGCTTTGTCTTCGTTCAAAAAAAATAAAATATTCCTTCCGTTTTTATTCGTATATTGAATTGAAAATGTATTACAAAAATAAAGAAAACTCTTATGCAAAAAGTACATAGGTTTATAAAAGATTATTCATATTATAACCTGTATATTTACAACTATAACCATGAAAAGAAAAGCAATTTATCTAGACATTTTTAAAATATTTTTAAAAATTGCATCTGAAAAAAATTGAAATCCTTAAATCTTGAAATTAAAAGAGATTTTTTTTTAAATGATGTAATAAAAACAAATTGAAATATAGAAAGGATTTTCTAGGAGATGGTTTTCATAAATATGACATTGCGCCGGCTTGTATTTATTTTCATTAAAACCTTTTGAAATAGAGTTTTACTATAAATATTGCAATATTTTTACTTCCTATAAAGAAAGTCAGTCTTTTTAAGGAACCTGAATCTCTATATACCCCAGCCTGCAAATTTTGTTCTGAGGATATCGAAACACATATCCACATCCTTTATAATTGTGATGTACTCGCTTGCAATAGAAATCACATCCTCAGAGATCAACCAAAATCTAATAAATTTTTAATAATTAAATATAAACCAACATTTTATTAGTTTAAATGTTTTGAGTGAAGCAAACTTTTATAACAACTTCTATGTAAAAGGATATGAAAAATTATAAATAAATAAGTTACATACCAATTATAAATAAATTTTGTTCGATTATAAAGAAAACTATGTGTTTACTAATACATGCGTAGGTAGTAAGTAAATTTATAATTTAGAATATTTTGTTTTGTAAAAATTTACTAATAAGTAAGTATAAAGTAAACAAAGTCGGATACTCGATTGTGGTGGTATTGTTTGCTTACCTCTGGTTGTCCGGGAAGGTGTTTTCCATAAGGATGGAAGCCGTTCTCGTCTGCAGTATATGTGACCCTGTAAGTGACGCCATCAAGGCCAATATACTCGTATTCTCCTGTCACAACAATCGATTCCTTTTCTGGATCGCCTGCATTAACTATCCTTGATTCTTCATTTCTCTTTGTTCCGTCAGATAGCTCGAATCTGAAATACAATATTTAAAACATTTAAAATTTATATTTGACTAAAACACATTACATTACATATGTACACTCATAGAAAAATAATACGCTACATAATTATCTAGAGAGTGTAGAAACTTTTCTATTGTACATAAAATAGCTTGTGATATGCTGTGGTTTGAGAGCGTCCTTGTAGAAATGTTATTCTTTCAATTGAAACTGGGTCTCCAAAAAAATCACTGATGAAAACTGGAGTGTACCGGGATGAGAGGTGTGGGGGAGCTGTTTTGTGTTGTCCAGAACAGAAAAGATTTTTCCCAGGTCGTCAACGTCGGGGGGACCCGATAATACACGTAAAGAAGAAGAAGATGGTAACCATAGTAAGGACTTTGAGTTTTGTAACAATAGTAAAAGAATTGTTTCAATCCGATGAAATGAATGCATTTCATCTAATTATAATAACAACAAACTAGACATATTTTTTTAAGGCGCGCCGTTCTGTGGAAAAACCACCGGAAAGGCCCATTCAAGAATCACAATAATTCCTGCATAAGGAAAATGCATAACAGGATTTGAAGTTAGTGAACGATTATTGCAATTAAAATTGATAACTTATGTATTTTTGACATTTACAGTTTTATTTGATATTCATACGAATTTTTGTAATCACAAACAAAAGTAATATATAAAAATAACCTGATTAAATGAAAAGTTCAAGGATATCTACCGATATAGAAATTTATTCACAACATAAACGATCTCGCATGAAGATGTTTGCACAAAATAGGAAGAATTCATCATTATAAGATCATGTTTTCCATACTATAAACATTCTGACATCATTCTATTATATAAGTATTATTATTAAAATAAACTATTTCATAACTTGTACATATATATATATAAAAGGTTATAATTGTATGTAGAAGTGAAAATAAAGCAAAATGATCACTTTAACACGACTCTGAATTCGAATTATTTTAAATAATAATTTTAATTAATTAGTTGTATGTGAAGACTAATTATATTTTTTGTCATTTTACACTGATTTTTAGTATTAAGTATTATTTTGTACTGTGATAGTAGACATTATCATTGAGTAGTGATATTTAATTTTTAAGTACTAATTTGACACTCAAAGTGACAAGTCGTAAAGAAGAAATTTGTACTTAATCTTAATCTTTAAGTTGAAACTGTATTATTTAGGAAGGTATTTGTAAAGCATCAGGTTTCAATTTAACGATAAGGTGTGCTTCTTTTTCTTCTCTTTTCTTTGTTGTCGCTCCCTCAGTGCTGAGGATCGTGACCATTATTTGTATAGGTGTGGACAAAATGCTTCCAGCGACTCCAATCCTCCACTCTTCGCAGTGCCTCATGCAATAAGGTGTGAAGCCCACCTAAAGGTTCTTAATTGGTACGTAGAGGACGACTTGCATGTTTGTTACAAGCAGTTGGTCCGCTGGCTTTCATTTTAATGGGAGATGGTGTAATGAAATAGATTGGATGGATAGTATTGATACGTTCTACGCTTTGCATACTTGTAGGACGATACTTGTACATAATAATATCACTTTAAGGTTATTGACGCGTATTTTTTTTTGGTAAGTAAATAAAAAAAAAAAATTAACGTGGCGGCAAAATCGCCATCCACACTTCTCAGCATTAAACAACCAGATAAGTCTCCATATGATCAGTCATGGTCACACAAAAACTTAACGGTCTAATGCTGGGAAAAATTCACCTATCCTGATATACAGGATATCAAATATTTAGGCTCAGAACGCGGGTTCAAAATACTAGCATTGTGCCTGAAATATCTGTAAGTATTCAAAAACTTTTTAACAATATAACAAGTATTAATTATAATAGATTTATGAATTTTTATGTATAAATTAACCGGTTGATCTAATTTTTGTAAATTATTTATTAAAGATTTCGGAGTTACCCCTGTAGCTGACATGACTAAAGGTATTATATAAACGGACCTAGAATGCCAAATATTTTTTATTTTTCCTGCTAGTTCTGTATATTTACGTATTTTTCCTGCGACGATTGTTTGTATATTATGTGTATTTGGGACAGCGATGTCTATTAGGTACCTACGTTATTTTATTACATTTATCATGTTATACTAAATCGGGTCTATTATTTATTTATTTATTTAATACATAAACGGCTATCGCCTTTTACATCAAGAAAATACATTACACAATAATAAAATCACCAATTTTCAATAAAAAGCATTAACAATTACTAAAAACATGACAAAAACAATACAATAATTCATCAACTTATCCATCTCACATCATTAGTTACATACAATCTTTCATAAATCTCATACAAAACACACAGAACATTAATACAGTTTAATTAACAAATTTCACAAACAATTAGGTAATTGTATACTTATATGCATTTCTACCCATTTAGTTCATAAAAAATAATCAAAATAACAACGAAATGTATGACATGACGTCTCGCCAGCATCAGACGGGTAACAATTATAATTATACTACATACTGTACAATGTACAGTAAGCGCCCGCTTATGAGGCAGCGAGTATGGTACAACTTGGATTGATCAATGGTAAAAAACACAAATATACACAAAAACTCGTGATAAAAAATAATTACGAGACTAAAATAAAAACTAACACTAGAGATTTAAATATTCAATGTAAGGTTGATAATCTGATATTGTGAACAAGTTGTAAGATTGAAATTTCATCTATAAATATTGTAAATCACATCAGTAAGTAAGTTAATCGTAGCAAAAAAGAATACATACATAATCAAAAAATTAAAAATATAATTAAAAATTTAAATCGTATAATTAAATAACTTCAATCATGACATAAAACAAAATTATAATCACAAATAAAGGAGATGAAGTGAATAGTTAAAATCTTTATAGCATCAATACCGTGAAACATGCCAATCTATTATCATATAAAATAAAGGAAAATTATCATTAATTAAATAAATTCAATTTCACTAAAATTCAAGATATGGGTCAACAATTTGGGGGGCGAAAAATATCTTTTTGATATTTTAGTATGAAACTATTTAGGTTCATATTGAACTATGTCTGATAAGTACCGGTTTCCTAAGCCGTGTAACCGAGGAATAACTGTATGCGTGACGCAGTTTGTCGTGAAGTTGTCGCAATAAAACAATTCACGGCTCCTCGTATATCTACTAGGTACACGATAATTGATGAAATGATGAGCTGCACTAATTCAGGGTTGTCAAAACAATTATTAACAATTTTAAATAAAAATATGAGATCATTTACGATTCTTCTATCTTCCGAACTTTCCAATTTCAATTCTTTTTGTAAATTTTCATAACTTAATTCTTCTACATAGTGGTATACGTAATTTAAAGTTAATGTATCTTAAGAATCTATGCTGAACACGCTCAATATTATTAATGTGGACATTATAACTTGGTGACCAAATTTGAGAATTGTATTCAAGATGACTTCTAACAAGTGATTGATACAAACGTAAGATTGCAAAGATATTTTCGAAGTCAGTAACAGTGCGCAGGACGAACCCCAACGTTTTTAGAGCTCTATTGGTGACTTCAGAAATGTGAGATGAGAATGATAATTTCTCATCAAAAATGACACCAAGGTCATGTATTTCTTTTACCAATTCCAATTTGGTGTTGTCTAGATGGTAATTATACTCTATTTTGTTTTTAATTCTAGAAAATCGTATAAATGAACATTTTTTGGCATTAAGCAAGAGTTGATTTTTTTTACACCAATCGTTTAACTTATTGAGGTTATTCTGCAAAACGATACAATCCTGAACGCTTTCTACTCTTTTAAAGATCTTCAAGTCATCAGCAAAAAGCAGATAGCCCACATCCGTCAATTCATAGACAAGATCATTAATGAAAACAAGGAAAAGCAGTGGAGCTAGGTGGCTACCCTGTGGAATTCCGCTGGTAGGCATAAAACTATTAGAAAAGACTTAATCCATTCTAACGCGCAATGTCCGATCCGTTAAATAACTTTCGAACCATTTCAGTAAGGGGTTACTTATACCTAGCGTTGATAATTTAATTAGGAGGATTATGATGTATTTGTCTATCTGTTATTATTGTTTCATCATAATAGAACCTGTTATTTTAATTTTCTAACACCGGTTCCGGGTTGTATTTATAATAAGGTATTATATTTTGCGAGTTTAAAAGATTATGATTAATTGCTTAATTTTTATATATTATTTTTGCGATATGATTATGTCTATAAGTATATTCAGTTTGAGCGAGAGTAGAACAACCTGAAACTATGTGTTGTATTGTTTCTGATTTGGCCAGACATTTCCTACATGAATCATCAATCATATTTTGATTTATTTTTTATGATATATTTATGATCATTTTTGTATTTCTTACCTGATCTTGAATAGCGAACATAAAATCCTCGGTTTCCCATACAATTCCCTAATGGTTAACCACCTGTTTGACGCATATTTGTCAACATAAGATTGGTTGAGATCATTGAGGTGTTTGGCATGAAGTTCCTTCCTACCCCAAGATTCTAACAAAATTTAAAAAATGTTTAATCGCGGACCTACTGTTTCGTCATTTAAATTTAAATGTGTATGATTTTTATCGGCCTGTATTATAATTTTATGTAGTATAGAATTATTTTGTTTGTTCTTAAAAAATGTTTTAAGGGATTCTATTTAATTATTATGTAAGAGCCTCCTAGGCAGAACCAACCTTTCTTCCGCGGAATGTGGATGGTGATATCTATTTTTTGTTAATTGTGTTCTATAAGTCTTTCTTATTTATCAAGATCCGTTTTATATAACAATAATAATATATTTATCAGGTTGTTGACATATCATTCGAAAGCGTTTCTCGAATAAATCACCAACATGTTTTTTATATATGATCGTAAAAAATATACACCTGTCGTTTCGTATTCTTTACATAGGTCGTTATTGCTCAATGTGTCAATGAGTCTATTTAAAGTGTATCTTAATTTATCGTTAATTTAAGTTGATTAAAAATATATACTAAAAACATACGCAAAGTTGTAGTTTCCAGTTTCATCAATGTTATTATCGAATCTCAAAATTTGCACATTTTGATCACTGGCAGGGGCTCCATAAACGACAGACAAACAGCAAATCGCCAAAAACTGAAAAAAAAAATACGATTTAAATAAATAAATAAATATATTCTAGACTCTATCTACAAGTAAATATGAGAGAACTAGGCGATATCATCTATAGATGTTAATCTATGATATTATTTTTTCAAGGGTTTGTGTCATAAATTCTGAAGCAACGTTAAATTATTTCCGAGAACGCAGGTTTTTTTGTTGAACCAGCTTTGATTATTTGATGAATGAATATTTTGTTAGTAAGTGTGTATTTGTAATTAGCAGAATTTGGAAAAAAAATTGTTTGATTAGGGATTCAAACGCAAGTAAAAAAGCAAACTAATTATTTAACTTATATGGAAATGGCTCCTGAAATATCTTCAACTAATATCCAAAGCCTTTCGTAGGAAATCATGTTTGAATTTCACGGTAGAGTTCGATTTTTTAGGAAAAACTTTATAAAATATTTATTCGGGATAAAACCATTCAAATTAAATTTTTGAAAATCGGATTTTAAGGAGAATATGTATTGTAAAAGGAACTTAAAGGCTTAAAAGCAATGAAAAAAATTCGCTCCACAACAAATTAATAATTCATTACATGTGATCCTAAAGATTGGCATGGGTTGACCACGTTGTTAGACCTGAAAAAAAAGATTGACTCAATGTGGGGACAACCAAGGGCAGAAGGTCGTCAGGTAGACCATGGCAAACGATACTAAATGACAAAAACCGAGATTTAAAAAGATGACTGGAAATTCACTGCTGGAGATAGAAAAACTTAAAGATGTAGAGCTGCACGGCTATCGGAAGTAAGCAAATAAGTTATATTTTTAGCTGCCAGCAGTCTGAAAGTTCGTCTCTTTTTCACAGTTCACCTAAGACCAGTATTTAGTAAGTGTCAACGAAGGTACCAGAACCAAATTTTTCATTACTAGGATAAAAAAAGCATATAACAGATTATAAGCGAGCAGTTAAGATCATTATTTTTTTATGAAATATTTGAAGTTAGATGTTTTCGAAATTGACCATTTCATCCGTTAGATACTGTCATATTATTGTTATTTCCCAACTATTTGTTTTGTAATATTTTGTACTTGATAAAATACATTGACGGTATAATTATAATACATAAAATCAAGTCATAGTGAGATGTAGCGTTGTACTTACCAGCTTCATTATTGCACTTCTAAAATATTATATAAAATTTTCACAACACTCTTAGACTTGTACCCTCACCGGTTCAATTCAAACATGTGATGTACGTTTTTTATGAGAACAAAATATATACTTTAAATACCTTAGAGACCAAGGGTGGCCAACCTTTTCAGCAGCCGGGCAAAATTTCAGAATGAGATTTCCTCCCGGGACGCACAACATTATACTCCATAGAATGGAACATTTGATCATTTTACTTCACCTTAAAATTCCTACACTCCCCCTCCCCCCGTCACCAAATTTTCAAAATGGTATAGGAATTTGAAATGTTTCAAAACTCCTCGTTTTTCTTCAAAAATATTTTCTCAAAATATCTCTTTCAAAAAAGTAACGGGTACTTGACCGACTTTTTTTATAAGGGCAGCGCCCGCCACATACCTCGTGCCGTACCTGGAGATATGTTTCTCCATAACGACACACACTTGCACAAACAGGATTTAATGTCGCATTAAAGCGAGAAGTGCTGCTTCGAGGGAGCACTCTAGATTTAGTGGCCACACACCAAAAATGTTGGTGCAGACTTGACCGACTATTATTTAAAAAAAGTGCGTAAATGCTTTGCGGGCAGCACGTAGACAACCAACGTGCCGCATGCATCCCGCGAGCCTCGGGTTGGCCACCCTAGTTTATGAATTTTCTCAATGATTATTTAATATTTTATGGTTGTTTCAAAATAAATTCAAGGTAATCATTTACATAATATAGTTGTCTTTTTTGTGAATACATGCTAATATACCTACCTACTTGTATTGTTGTAAGGCGACCATAAATTCAATTGTTTATTGTACGTACAAACCACGTTAAGAGGCAATCCTCATTTGCTGGGTCCACACAATTGGGTGCGAACGTCAATCATCAATCATCAAGCAAAAATCTTAAATCTTTCGGCAACAATTTATTCTGAGCTTTCTCCGAAAAATATTCGAATGAATGCCTTCGTTTCCCGTCCATGAGACGTAACGAAGGCATTCATTCGAATATTTCTTCTAAGACCACGATGAAGTGAGGAGGAAATATAATAGTAGTAAATAGTAAATAGTAAATAGTAAATAGTAAATAGTAAATAGTAAATAGTAAATAGTAAATAGTAAATAGTAAATAGTAAATAGTAAATAGTAAATAGTAAATAGTAAATAGTAAATAGTAAATAGTAAATAGTAAATAGTAAATAGTAAATAGTAAATAGTAAATAGTAAATAGTAAATAGTAAATAGTAAATAGTAAATAGTAAATAGTAAATAGTAAATAGTAAATAGTAAATAGTAAATAGTAAATAGTAAATAGTAAATAGTAAATAGTAAATAGTAAATAGTAAATAGTAAATAGTAAATAGTAAATAGTAAATAGTAAATAGTAAATAGTAAATAGTAAATAGTAAATAGTAAATAGTAAATAGTAAATAGTAAATAGTAAATAGTAAATAGTAAATAGTAAATAGTAAATAGTAAATAGTAAATAGTAAATAGTAAATAGTAAATAGTAAATAGTAAATAGTAAATAGTAAATAGTAAATAGTAAATAGTAAATAGTAAATAGTAAATAGTAAATAGTAAATAGTAAATAGTAAATAGTAAATAGTAAATAGTAAATAGTAAATAGTAAATAGTAAATAGTAAATAGTAAATAGTAAATAGTAAATAGTAAATAGTAAATAGTAAATAGTAAATAGTAAATAGTAAATAGTGAATAGTGAATAGTGAATAGTGAATAGTGAATAGTGAATAGTGAATAGTGAATAGTGAATAGTGAATAGTGAACAGTGAACAGTGAACAGTGAACAGTGAACAGTGAACAGTGAACAGTGAACAGTGAACAGTGAACAGTGAACAGTGAACAGTGAACAGTGAACAGTGAACAGTGAACAGTGAACAGTGAACAGTGAACAGTGAACAGTGAACAGTGAACAGTGAACAGTGAACAGTGAACAGTGAACAGTGAACAGTGAACAGTGAACAGTGAACAGTGAACAGTGCACAGTGAACAGTGAACAGTGAACAGTGAATAGTGAATAGTGAATAGTGAATAGTGAATAGGGAATATGGAATAGTGAATAGTGAATAGTTAATAGTGAACAGTGAATAGTGAACAGTAAAAAGTAAACAGTAAACCGTAAACAGTTTGTTATATGTATTTTGAAAGAGGGACGCCCGGGCCGACGGAACCCCTGCGGACGGAAGAACAGTGGTCTTTTTGGCCAACCATCATTAGGCATTCTCAAAACATGTCCCAGCCAGGACCATCGTCTCTCCTGTATTACGGAGATTACAGGTCTCTGCTGGGAGGCTGGTTTCTGCCCTGTGCTCCCGAGAGGAGCGTTGAGGGCGATGATGATGATGATGATTTGTTATCCTTATTCCTTATTCCTTATATCTTATAAAAATGATTTTTGAATTTCCATACTAACGAAGACCGGGCTATACTCGCCCATTTCAAGGAATTTGCGTTCCATTGACCTGACCATTACAAGATGAGGTATCTATTTCAAATAAAAACCCACTAAATGCCGTACTTTCTTTTAAAGAAGCGAGAAAAACAGCAAAAAAGAGTGTAAAAAAAAGTGTGAATGAGATAAAAAATACGTTTTTTGCGTGAGTTTGAAAGAGTGCGAAAATGTTCTTTACCGCCAAAATTGTGTGCCATAAGATATTGCCATATTAAAATTAATTATGAAAAGTACTATAAACATTTATGATTAATTTCTAAAAAATAAGCACAATCAGACTTTTTTTAAGTTCATGCAAATAAAAACATTTAAAATATTTTTAATTTCGTGCAAATAAACACATTTAAAATATTTTTTGCGTAAATAATCCAATTTAAAAATATTAAGCACGTGCTAATTGAAAAGCCAAAAACAATATGTTATTCGTCTGGCAATTATTTGTGTCATTATAACATTCCAAAATGGCGATTAATGAACGATGTGTCAAAAAGTACGTTCAATATTTAATTTAACATCAGGTGAGAATTAATTTACGTTTTCTATCTAATCTATTAAACCTGCTTTACATTTTTATTACTAAAGAGTTAACAGTATATTTTTTGCAGAAACACAAAACGGTGCATTGCGATCTGGACGCTCATTTTTCAATGATGAAATTCATGATTAAGAAATTAGAAATTAAATTGATAATAAATTAATGACAACGACATTATGGCTTTAGGAATGTCGTGGGAAGAAGTGACAATCATTGCAAAGAATCTGAACGGAAAAGACTGTATTCTCTTCTCTTCGTTCCCAGGAAAATCTTGAAGGTTGATCGAGTAGTTGTTTTATGAATTTTTGATGCAATAAATGAATTAACATAATAAAACTTTCTCTTTTCCTATGATGTTTTATAAAATATGTAGTTGAATAGGAAATTAAGAAAAAATAGGTGAGTATCCAGTATTTTTTTGCAATGATTACGTTCTGGTTATATTTTTTGATGTGACATGACATGATTTATATTTTTGCAAAGTATCTTAATTACAAAAAAGGAGAAGGTATGTATTGTTCTTCTATTTTAATGTTCCCTTTATGCTTTGTGTGGAAAGATGAAAATTTTGACTTATTTTGAAATGCTTTTAAGCCTCAGATTTCAAAAATATAGTAGACCTTTATTATTTCTTAGTATTTGTGGGAATCGGCACAAATATTTGAGCCCGTACATATCCCTAATTTAGGAAAGGCATGTTGAATAATAAACTCTATACATAATCACAGACTCCAGGCCAAAAATATTTCAAATATCTTATTTATTGACAAAGATATCAACATTTTAATGAGGTAATGAATGAAATTTGACTTCCTGATTGCCGAAATCGTAGACAAAACATTTTCATCATATTGAATTAATTTCAAAATGGAAGTGATAAAAAATACAACAAAACTGAATCTTAAAGCTTGGAGATTATTTTGGTTTTAAAACATCATGAAAACTCCTAATTTGTGTAAATTAGAATTGCATAATTTCGGCATATTTTCATTCAATTTCATAGACCACATATGACAGACTAAATATGACACATGAGAAAAAAAAACAAAGAAAAATAATTGTGAAAATGGAATTATGAAATTCATAGACAATATTGTAGGTATGCGTTTTACAATAAATACATAGGTAGGTACTTTTCTCAATCAACGAGTAGTATTTATTTTGACCTAATATTTTCATGAGTCTTTGAAAAAAAATCTGATGGAAGTATTTCAATTAAAAATATAATACTTCAGAATATTGAAGAATGTACATTCATTCATCAAGGTTTCTTTTGGGAATACAGGGAGGGAATGCCTATATAGGAAACATTAATTGTTTCGTTCCTTTTTAAGAACTGTTTTCCTTATAGGTACCTATGTATATATACATATATTTTTATAGTACTTTTATCCACGTAGGTACCTACCCATTTTTTTTTATTGAAATATGGCCGTGTGTGATGTCAAACTTCAAGATTTTACAGTGGGAAAAGGATTTCAGTACTTTTATCCACATAGGTACCTACCCATTTTATTTATTGAAATATGGCCGTGTGGGATGTCAAACTTCAAGATTTTACAGTGGGAAAAGGATTTCGGTACTTTTATCCACGTAGGTACCTACCCATTTTTTTATTGATATATGGCCGTGTGGGATGTCAAACTTCAAGATTTTACAGTGGGAAAAGGATTTTGGTACTTTTATCCACGTAGGTACCTACCCATTTTATTTATTGAAATATGGCCGTGTGGGATGTCAAACTTCAAGATTTTACAGTGGGAAAAGGATTTTAGTACTTTTATCCACGTAGGTACCTTCCCATTTTTTTATCGAAATATGGCCGTGTGGGATGTCAAACTTCAAGATTTTACAGTGGGAAAAGGTTTTCAGTACTTTTGTCCACGTAGGTACCTACACATTTTTTTATTGAAATATGGCCGAGTGGGATGTCAAACTTCAAGATTTTACAGTGGGAAGAGGATTTTACTACTTTTATCCACGTAGGTACCTACCTATTTTATTTATTGAAATATGGCCGTGTGGAATGTCAATCTTCAAGCTTTTACAGTGGGAAAAGGATTTCAGTACTTTTATCGGTGAAATATGGCCGTGTGGGATGTCAAACTTCAAGATTTTACAGTGGGAAAAGGATTTCAGTACTTTTATCCACATAGGTACCTACCCATTTTTTTATTGAAATATGGCCGTGGGGGATGTCAAACTTCAAGATTTTACAGTGGGAAAAGGATTTCGGTACTTTTATCCACGTAGGTACCTATCCATTTTTTTATTGGAATATGGCCGTGTGGGATGTCAAACTTCAAGATTTTACAGTGGGAAAAGGATTTCGGTACTTTTATCCACGTAGGTACCTACCCATTTTTTTATTGAAATATGGCCGTGTGGGATGTCAAACTTCAAGATTTTACAGTGGGAAAAGGATTTTAGTACTTTTATCCACGTAGGTACCTACCCATTTTTTATCGAAATATGGCCGTGTGGGATGTCAAACTTCAAGATTTTACAGTGGGAAAAGGATTTTAGTACTTTTATCCACGTAGGTACCTACCCATTTTTTTATCGAAATATGGCCGTGTGGGATGTCAAACTTCAAGATTTTACAGTGGGAAAAGGATTTTAGTACTTTTATCCACGTAGGTACCTACCCATTTTTTTTTATTGAAATATGGCCGTGTGGGATGTCAAACTTCAAGATTTTTCAGTGGGAAAAGGTTTTCAGTACTTTTGTCCACGTAGGTACCTACCCATTTTTTTATCGAAATATGGCCGTGTGGGATGTCAAACTTCAAGATTTTACAGTGGGAAAAGGTTTTCAGTACTTTTGTCCACGTAGGTACCTACACATTTTTTTATTGAAATATGGCCGAGTGGGATGTCAAACTTCAAGATTTTACAGTGGGAAGAGGGTTTTACTACTTTTATCCACGTAGGTACCTACCTATTTTATTTATTGAAATATGGCCGTGTGGGATGTCAATCTTCAAGCTTTTACTGAGGGAAAAGGTTTTCAGTACTTTTATCCGTGAAATATGGCCGTGTGGGATATCAAACTTCAAGATTTTACAGTGGGAAAAGGATTTCAGTACTTTTATCCACCAGGCGCTGTTTACAGCTGCCGCCACGCGTCACCATAGCTCTTGGATAAATACCCGTTTTTACCGTTCATATTGATCCTATACTCGTAATTCTCAGTTTTCGTGTGTATTGCAAAATAAAATCGCGCAGTTTTTATGCATTATAAATGTGCATCATCTCCTAATTTTAATCGAGTTTTGTGTTAAATTTAATATCTAAAAACGACAACTTCATTTATCAACAGCATTCTTAAATCCAAACATGTGTTATGAACAACCGTTTCTGAGAATTACGGTCTAGTGTATTATTATCTAGTGTCCTGCAATGTGTAACAGAGACAGCAACACAACATCGCCATCCACAACACATAGCGAGGGAAAGTGACAATAAAACTTCAGAACGCGAGAGTCGCCGATAAATACTTTATATGAATGTGTATATCAAGAGGATTTTACTACTTTTATCCACGTAGGTACCTACCTATTTTATTTATTGAAATATGGCCGTGTGGGATGTCAATCTTCAAGCTTTTACTGAGGGAAAAGGTTTTCAGTACTTTTATCCGTGAAATATGGCCGTGTGGGATGTCAAACTTCAAGATTTTACAGTGGAAAAAGGATTTCGGTACTTTTATCCACGTAGGTACCTACCCATTTTTTTATTGGAATATGGCCGTGTGGGATGTCAAACTTCAAGCTTTTACTGAGGGAAAAGGTTTTCAGTACTTTTATCCGTGAAATATGGCCGTGTGGGATGTCAAACTTCAAGATTTTACAGTGGGAAAAGGATTTCAGTACTTTTATCCACGTAGGTACCTACCCATTTTTTTATCGAAATATGGCCGTGTGGGATGTCAAACTTCAAGATTTTACAGTGGGAAAAGGATTTTAGTACTTTTATCCACGTAGGTACCTACCCATTCTTTTTATTGAAATATGGCCGTGTGGGATGTCAAACTTCAAGATTTTACAGTGGAAAGGGGATTTCAGTACTTTTATCCACGTAGGTACCTACCCATTTTTTTATTGAAATATGGCCGAGTGGGATGTCAAGTTTCAATATTTTACAGTGGGAAAAGGATTTCAGTACTTTTATCCACGTAGGTACCTACCCATTTTATTTATTGAAATATGGCCGTGTGGGATGTCAAGTTTCAATATTTTACAGTGGGAAAAGGATTTTAGTACTTTTATCCACGTAGGTACCTACCCATTTTTTTTATTGAAATATGGCCGTGTGGGATGTCAAACTTCAAGATTTTACAGTGGGAAGAGGATTTTAGTACCTTTATCCACGTAGATACTTCCCATTTTTTATTGAAATATGGCCGTGTGGGATGTCAAACTTCAAGATTTCAATACCCATTTTTTTTTAAATTTACATAAATGAGCTGAAAAGGATGTGTAGTAAAAGTCTGAGAGATTGTGTGCGTAACAGTAATATACAAAAGGAATGTGGAATGAAAGTTGGTGTAATTACAAGGATGAATGTGAATAAGTTAAGATGACAAGCTCATTTAAATCAAATTCTACAGGACGGTCACGTGTTGAGCACATTGAACAGGAGAGCATGCATGAGGAATTGTATGACAGTGACGGAAGCGAAAGATGTATGCAAGGATAGAAGGAAGTGGCTCTCGATCCTTTCTGTCTACCCCGCGAGGAAAGCGGCGTAATGGTATGTATGTATGTATGTGTATGTAATGTAGGTATATTGTTATAATTTTATATACTGTTAGTCTCACTAACATATATTCTATTATATGTTCTCTACTTTAATGTGACACTGTGTATATAGTTGATACAAAAATTATTGCTGCCTACATAAAATAATTTTTATTTATATATCGTTGCCGTGGATGTGAAGTGATCCAACCCACAAGACAGACATTCCGAGAAAAAGGGTGTTGAAGTTACGCTGTTACATCCGAAAATACTAATCTTACAATAACTAAGTTATTTTTGCATGGATTTCGCTAAAAAATTTACACAATATTCCTGATCACATATTCCACTAATATAAATAACTAAATATTAAAGAATTTATATATTTTAGAAGTAAACACGAATTTATCACTTGGGTTATTTCACCACTGTAGCTGAGAAAGATCCACCTGTAAAAAAATTGTTGGAAAGTTACGCGCTATGCGGCTTAGATCTTTTCACTTCTATAATTTAATTGAACTATTTGTTCCTATATGCGTTAGTGAAATGCTCTAACATACTTGAAATGATTGTAAAAACACTTAACATCTCTTCAAAATCTTCCAAAAATGCCCTTTAGGAATATCAAATCACTTATTTCTCTTCACCACTATGTTCTCCGTGGTTTTCTGAACAAAACTGCATACTAAACCCATTTTTCAAAAAAGTGTGGCTTGGATCACCTCCACGGCAACGATATACCTACTTACTGTTTTTTTTATATATATATATTTCCCGTATTCCCGTGCAACGCCGGGTATTTAAGCTAGTATAATTATATTTAAATATCGATGGCATAGCGCACAGATGTGGTAAGTGCAGTTTTCATAGTTTTGAGAAAATCAATGTTGAAAGTTTGAGATGCCATACAATGTAGTTACTAATCATACAAAGTTTTTCTTAAATATCTCGTTAATGACACAGAGTTACGCAATAATATTCCTAACGAACATACTTCAGATAATATAGATTCACATGCGTATAATAACTCATTTTCGGTAAAAACTGCACTTACCACATCTGTGCGCTATACCATCGATATTATGTTGGTTGTATGGGATCTTCTTCATTTTACTTTCATTATTACAACAGGACACAGAACCGGTTGGGTCGCCGTAAAGAGGCTATAATGTCAAAAGTTCTAGGTCAGCTTTCATTACGGCGACCATACCGCACAATCAACATAATGTAATTGTATTATTTAAATTAAACAAACAAAAGACATTAAAATATGAATAATAGTATGACAGCCACACTAGCCATAAGGCTGTGTTGTGGCTGAGAAACAAAAAAATTATAATGTTAGACAATCACAAAAATAAACAATAAGTGAGTCAGTATGTCAGTCAGTGCAGATAGTTAAAATGAGTTATGTGTGTCATGAGTGAGTGAGTCAGTGAGCGAGCGCGCAATTAAGTCAACGAAAGAGTGAGTCAATGAGCGAGCTCGCAATTGTGCCAACGAAAGAGGCAGATGAATGAAAAAACAGAATATGTCAGAATATGCCAGAGAGCCGACTTAACAGCCACAACCGAACAAAAACCCAGTTGTCACAGTTAATATATATATATATATACTATACTATACTATACCATACTATACTATACTATACCCTCACGCCATGTCCCAAGTGGGGTAGGCAGAGAGAACGGAACGCCAAACAGATCTATCTTTACACACTTCCTTCGCTTCCTCCACATTCATACAGTTCCTCATACACGCACGTCGGTTCTTCTTACTCAACACGCGGCCGTCCTTGAGAATTTGATCCACGTGATCAAGCCACGTGGTTCTCGGACGCCCGCGTTTCCTCACACCCTTTCTTTCAGATAAGTATATCCTCTTTGTCATTCTTACCTCGTTCATTCGTTCAACATGCCCAAACCACCGTAGTTTATTCACGCGCATTCTGTCCACAACAGTCTTCTTGCATCCGCTCATTCTTCTAATATCCTCATTCTTCACTCTATCACGCAGCGTTTTACCAAACATTCTTCTCAACGATCGCATCTCTACTGCATTTACTCCACTTTCGTCCTTCTTCAACTACGTCCATGTCTCGCTTGCATACGTAAGTGACGGTACCAGAATGGTATTGTGCACCAGCATTTTAGCCATGTTCGACACATTGTCATTGCTGACAATGGGTCGAAGTGCACCGTTTACTCTAGCACCGGCCACTTTCCTTCTTTCAATGTCCCCATCGCATCTTCCATCCCTCGTAAACATACTTCCCAAATATACATACTCACTTACTTGCTCCAAACATTCGTCACCAACTTTAATCTCGCAAATCGTTTTTTCATTCTCTCTTTCAAAAACAAGAACTTTCGTCTTCATAACATTCATTTTCAAACCATTCAAATTGCAACTATCATACACACACGTAACAATCTCTTGTAAGTCCCTTTCACTCTCAGCCATTAACACCAAATCGTCTGCGTACATCAATGCATTCACCCGAAACCCATTCAGCTCGACACCAACATCCATCTCTTTCACAGGTCGCATACAGTAGTCGAAGAATAGGTTGAACAGCCACGGAGACATGACACAACCTTGCTTCACTCCTTTGGTGGGGACAAACCACTCCGAGAGAGTGTTATTTACCCTCACGCAAGCGGAGCTTCCCACGTAAAGTGAAGATATTGCGCGGATCAACCGGCTGCTCACCCCATACTCCGACAACACGCGCCACAACCTTTCACGGTCCACTCGATCATATGCTTTCTCCAGATCCACGAACGCACAAAAAAGCCTCTGGTGTTTACCCAGAAACTTCTCTATAACCATTCGCAGGGAGAAAATCTGATCGGTGCACCCTCTGCCATTCAAAAAAGCTCCTTGCGCATCCCATATCTTACACTCAGTTATCTTTCGTACTCTCTCAATCAAAATTCTACCATACAGTTTCCCTATTGAGCTCAGCAAGCTAATAGCCCGATAACTCCCGCATTCAAGTCTAGAGCCTTTCCCTTTGTACAGGGGGCAGATGTTAGCCCTCCTCCAATCCTCTGGAGTAACACCTTCTCTCCAACAATCGTTGAAAAGCTCCAAACACCACGCGAGAACCCCCGGTCCACCAGACTTGATGAGCTCAACGGCAACACAATCATACCCTACAGCTTTACCGCACTTCGCTCTTTTTAATGCATTCATAATCTCATTCATGTCTATCATATCGTTTTCATTCACACTGCTTTCACTGTCGTCATACTCATTTGCATTTGTACCATCACATTCAAACAGATCTTCGAAATATTCCTTCCATCTCCGTAACACACATTCATCATTCACTAACACACATCCATCCTTGTCTTTTATCCCTTTCATACTGTTCACACTTGAACCCGTCCTCTTTCGTTTCACTTCCTTCCAAAAAATCTTCATATTTTCACTCGCATACGTAGACAATTTCTTACATTCTTCATCTTCAAGCATTTTTTTCTTCATTTTCACAACTTCACGTACTTCCTTCTTGCATGTCTTGTAAACTTCTTTCTTTCGCTCTTTTTCACATGTGTCACACTGTTTCACACTCAGTAAGTCTTTCCAAGCATTCTTCTTCTTATCTGTAGCTTCTTTCACATCATTATCCCACCATGCATCGCCTTTCTTACGTCCAACTTTAGCTTCACCACATGTTTCTTTTGCACTTCCTACAAGCACACTTTTTAAGACATCCCACCTTTCATTCATCGTTAGATCATTCTTTTCATTCGCACTCAGCTTCTCATTCACAGTTTTTACATATTCATTCTTTACACTCTCATCTTTCAGTTTTTCGACTCTCAATCTCATAGATGGCGTGGACTTTTGTGTTCTCGAACGCCAACCGGAGAATAGATTTATTCTTGAGACGACAAGAAAATGATCCGTCTCCAGCTCAGCGCCTCGATACACTCTAGTATCCGTGGTCGCCTTCCTGAGACGAGAGTCCACACACACGAGGTCAATCATCGATCTTTCATTCCCTCTCTCCCAGGTATACATGTGGATCTCCTTGTGGGCGAAAAAGGTATTCGCCACAAAAAGGTCCATCTCCAAGCACACGTCAATTATTCTTTTGCCATTATCGTTCTCTACTGTCTCCATTCATTCCCCAAAACACTTTCAAGTTCATTCCTCCTAACACCCACCCATCCATTCAAATCACCTGCCAAGATCAATCTTTCATTTTCTTTTTTATCTTCTGCAATCTTTCTCACGCCATTCCAGAACACTTTCCTTTTCCGTCTCTATGGCATCGTTCCCAGGACCATACCCAACTATGAGTAAGATCCTAGTCATCCCCACTTTGAAACGGATCCAGATTAGCCTGGAACTTACACATTCATACCCTTTCATACATTCGCTCATTCTTTCCGATAAAAAAGCACCCACACCTTGACATGCGTGTTGTGTATCTGGAACACCAGACCACAACTCGATCCTTCCATCACTTTCTTTAATACCACACCCTTTCCTCTTCGTTTCGCAGACACACAAAACATCCAAATACTTATCATTCATCATCTCTAAAATTTCGTCCGTCTTTCTTACCATCCCTCCTCTCACATTCAAAACTCCCACCCTGCATTCCGCTCTCCTCTTTGTGCCCTTACCAAATCTATTCTTCGGTTGGCGTTCGAGAACGCAAAAGTCCACGCCATCTATGAGATTGAGAGTCGAAAAACTGAAAGATGAGAGTGTAAAGAATGAATATGTAAAAACTGTGAATGAGAAGCTGAGTGCGAACGAAAAAGAATGATCTAACGATGAATGAAAGGTGGGATGTCTTAAAAAGTGTGCTTGTAGGAAGTGCAAAAGAAACATGTGGTGAAGCTAAAGTTGGACGTAAGAAAGGCGATGCATGGTGGGATAATGATGTGAAAGAAGCTACAGATAAGAAGAAGAATGCTTGGAAAGACTTACTGAGTGTGAAACAGTGTGACACATGTGAAAAAGAGCGAAAGAAAGAAGTTTACAAGACATGCAAGAAGGAAGTGCGTGAAGTTGTGAAAATGAAGAAAAAAATGCTTGAAGATGAAGAATGTAAGAAATTGTCTACGTATGCGAGTGAAAATATGAAGATTTTTTGGAAGGAAGTAAAACGAAAGAGGACGGGTTCAAGAGTGAACAGTATGAAAGGGATAAAAGACAAGGATGGATGTGTGTTAGTGAATGATGAATGTGTGTTACGGAGATGGAAGGAATATTTCGAAGATCTGTTTGAATGTGATGGTACAAATGCAAATGAGTATGACGACAGTGAAAGCAGTGTGAATGAAAACGATATGATAGACATGAATGAGATTATGAATGCATTAAAAAGAGCGAAGTGCGGTAAAGCTGTAGGGTATGATTGTGTTGCCGTTGAGCTCATCAAGTCTGGTGGACCGGGGGTTCTCGCGTGGTGTTTGGAGCTTTTCAACGATTGTTGGAGAGAAGGTGTTACTCCAGAGGATTGGAGGAGGGCTATCATCTGCCCCCTGTACAAAGGGAAAGGCTCTAGACTTGAATGCGGGAGTTATCGGGCTATTAGCTTGCTGAGCTCAATAGGGAAACTGTATGGTAGAATTTTGATTGAGAGAGTACGAAAGATAACTGAGTGTAAGATATGGGATGCGCAAGGAGCTTTTTTGAATGGCAGAGGGTGCACCGATCAGATCTTCTCCCTGCGAATGGTTATGGAGAAGTTTCTGGGTAAACACCATAGGCTTTTTTGTGCGTTCGTGGATCTGGAGAAAGCATATGATCGAGTGGACCGTGAAAGGTTGTGGCGCGTGTTGTCGGAGTATGGGGTGAGCAGCCGGTTGATCCGCGCAATATCTTCACTTTACGTGGGAAGCTCCGCTTGCGTGAGGGTAAATAACACTCTCTCGGAGTGGTTTGTCCTCACCAAAGGAGTGAAGCAAGGTTGTGTCATGTCTCCGTGGCTGTTCAACCTATTCTTCGACTACTGTATGCGACCTGTGAAAGAGATGGATGTTGGTGTCGAGCTGAATGGGTTTCGGGTGAATGCATTGATGTACGCAGACGATTTGGTGTTAATGGCTGAGAGTGAAAGGGACTTACAAGAGATTGTTACGTGTGTGTATGATAGTTGCAATTTGAATGGTTTGAAAATGAATGTTATGAAGACGAAAGTTCTTGTTTTTGAAAGAGAGAATGAAAAAACGATTTGCGAGATTAAAGTTGGTGACGAATGTTTGGAGCAAGTAAGTGAGTATGTATATTTGGGAAGTATGTTTACGAGGGATGGAAGATGCGATGGGGACATTGAAAGAAGGAAAGTGGCCGGTGCTAGAGTAAACGGTGCACTTCGACCCATTGTCAGCAATGACAATGTGTCGAACATGGCTAAAATGCTGGTGCACAATACCATTCTGGTACCGTCACTTACGTATGCAAGCGAGACATGGACGTGGTTGAAGAAGGACGAAAGTGGAATAAATGCAGTAGAGATGCGATCGTTGAGAAGAATGGTTGGTAAAACGCTGCGTGATAGAGTGAAGAATGAGGATATTAGAAGAATGAGCGGATGCAAGAAGAGTGTTGTGGACAGAATGCGCGTGAATAAACTACGGTGGTTTGGGCATGTTGAACGAATGAACGAGGTAAGAATGACAAAGAGGATATACTTATCTGAAAGAAAGGGTGTGAGGAAACGCGGGCGTCCGAGAACCACGTGGCTTGATCACGTGGATCAAATTCTAAAGGACGGCCGCGTGTTGAGTAAGAGGAACCGACGTGCGTGTATGAGGAACTGTATGAATGTGGAGGAAGCGAAGGAAGTGTGTAAAGATAGATCTGTTTGGCGTTCCGTTCTCTCTGCCTACCCCACTTGGGACATGGCGTGAGGGTATAGTATATAGTATAGTACAATGACTTTATCGCCAGAATAGAGCCTCTCCATTGATACTGTTGTTTCTTTTTAGTGATAGCACTTTTGTATTTTTTTTCTGTCTTTTTTTTTGTTTTCCTTTTTTCCTGCTGGAATCGTCTTGCCTAAAAGCTGTTATGGTCTCAGTGCAGGGTGGTGTTATTAGAATAATAATAATAATATTGCTTGTTGAAGATGAGGACTAAGAGAGCCGACCCCAAGTAAATGGAATAAACGTGAGGGCGAAGAAGAAAAATATTGCTTATTGTGGATGAGTTAGGGTATATTTGGGCGTGCAAATCCAGATTTATCTTAAAAAAAAATAATAGAACTTAGTAGGTAATGAGATTCTGAAAACGGCAAAAGGTTTATGTCTTTAGAGGAAACATTTAAAAGTTAAAGTTTTGATTCAACGAGCATATCCATAAGTAGTAGTAACTAGTAACCTATACATGCATGAAAATCCCATAAAAAGATTAATTCAGAAAAGGGAAAACATCGTATTCTAAAGCAAATAATCTGTATAAATCCAATTAAGAAGGAGAGGGAGTAATGTTATTGTGACTATTAAACCGTAAGACATGAAACAATAGGACCCTTTACAGTACAACGTAAGTGTAATATCTCAAATAATCGTGTGTAAGAGGGACTATATTATGGTTTACACTCTGTAAGTACTCATATTGTCTGGCAAAGGAGGTCTTTTCACAAGTAGGATAAACCTTTGCAGGTATTATAATGTATAGGTACTTGTTATAAAGGATACTATTTATACTTTATCAGATGCTTTGCTTATAATGGTCATAAAATTAGATTTCGAATTTTAATGACTGTGGACAATTTTGACTTTTCGAATTAGATCGATGCTTTAATAAAAGTTCAGTAAAGGCTCTAAAATTGAAAGTATTCGAGACTGGTAAAGTGTTAGAGGATCTCAGTCAACATGGTCGGACGATATACGGAAAATAGCTGAAAAGAAATTAATGCAGCAAGGGTAAAACAGGGAAATGTGATAAAAATTATAGTCAAACAATATCCTGATTGAAAATTAATAATAATAAAATTTGTAATTGATAGATGCCTTTTATTTATTTATTTATTTATTTAAAACAGCATACGGCATCAAAGCCATTAATAACATATTTAACCATATTAAAAAACATGAATATTATATACAATACATACTCTATCTATCGTAATAAAATTGTTGTACAATATAATTCATAGTAACAAAAAAATGGATTTACATTAAAAACAAGAATATGCACATTAAATATTTGGATGTAAACAATAGAATCCATAATATGATGACAAATCACCATTCCGAACCAAATAAACATTCAAAATCTCTTTAAATTATATCACATTATAAATACTTCCAACATTTCCATACATTTCATTCAATTTTAACAACTTATTTGAGACAAACACCTTTAATTTTTTTAAACGTGGCGGCAGAGTTGCCATCAACAATAATTCTCAGCATTATACAACCAGATAAGTCTGCATATGATCAGTTATGGTCAAACAAAAACTTAACAGCCTATT
The DNA here is from genome assembly GCA_947579605.1 of Athripsodes cinereus. NCBI lineage: Eukaryota > Metazoa > Arthropoda > Insecta > Trichoptera > Leptoceridae > Athripsodes > Athripsodes cinereus. The sequence goes on along the minus strand of OX388306.1, from coordinate 10,641,343 downwards.
TTGTATTAAAATAAAATCAAAAATAGATACAAATAATCAATCACATTTTTCTATCTACTGTAAAAACATTACACCTAACGCCACCTGGTAAGAAAATTATGCATAAAACTAAAGAATTTCATACTCTCAATATATTAAGTACCTACCTATAATATGTGCGGGTATTATACTAATAATAGTTGTACATGTTATAAGGTAGTGATAATGTATTGGAGTACTCTGACTTCACTTAACCCACACTGAGAAATGGCTTAGGCCTCTCAGCCTTTGCATTATTATTACTAGAGTGAATTAATACTAGTAAAGTACGTACAAACACTTTCCCAGACAGAGATGAAATTAGTATCCGGTAACAATTCTTTTTTAGCCTTAATATACGACCGGTTACTAAAATTCGGCTATTCAAATGTTTAATGGTCTGACTAGATACCTACATTTGATGATATATTTGGCTCGAGGTATGCGGAGTTTTTCAGGAAAATTGAAAGTGCATTGTAGTTGTGTTGTTTTGTCTATATATTGTTAGTTTTTTTCTGGGATTGCATTGGCCTTCAGCTGTAATGATCCTTGTAAAAATCGTCTCGTTTTCAGTAATAAGACGACCGCTGTGGCGCGGAGGCTAACGCACTTGCCTTTGAGTCACGAGGTCCCGGGTTCGATTCCCGGCCAGGGCAAAATGAAGAATGACCTTTTTCAGATTGTCCTGGGTCTGGGTGTTACATGTATATGTGTTTAGTGCATTGTATATGTGTATCGCCGTGTTAGTACCCATAATACAAGATTCATATCTTAATTTGGGACTAGCTCGGTCTGTGTGAATTGTCTATACGTGTTATGTTAATAATAATAATAATGACAGGGTTAATTCCGAAATCTTTAACAAATAATTTACAAAAATAGATTTACCGGTTATTTTATACACAAAAATTCAAAAAACCATTATAATAATCACTTGTAATATTGTTAGAAAGTTTCTTAACACAGATATTTCAGGCACAATGCTGGTATTTTGAACCCGCGTTTTGAGCCTAATCCTTTGATATCCTGTATATCTGGATAGGTGAATTTTTCCCGACATTAGACTGTTAAGTTTTTGTGTGACGATTACTGATCATAAAGAGACTTAACTGATTGTATAATGCTGAGAGGTGTGGATGGCAATTCTGCCACCGAGTTAAAAAATTAATATTCTTATTCATAAAATATCAATGTAAATTGATAGATTTATTGGTTGTGTTTTATACGATACAATAAATATTTATTTTGTGATATACAATTTAAGAAAAATAGTAATAACAATAATGATACAGAAACGGGTGAAACTTAGCGAACTGGTGAAATTTAAAGAAATGATAGGTACATAAATAGTAATGCATTTTTACCGCATAAAGCATCCTATTGAATTTGAATATTCAATAGATGATTTAAAGTTGCAGAGGGTTGATGAGATTAGAGACCTGGGTGTTATACTGGACTGTAGACTGAGTTTTGTTAATCACATTAATTTCATATGTGGTAGAGCCATGAGGATGTTGGGATTTGTTATCCGAACTTGTAGACCATTCTCTGACATATTTACTCTAAAAATTCTCTATATATCTCTCATACGCAGTATTTTGGAATACAACTCATCTGTTTGGAGTCCTTGTTTTGATATTCATAAAACTAATTTGAGCAGGGTGGAGCATAGATTTCTTAGACATATAAATTATAGATTGGGTATCCCTATGGAGGAGATGTGTTACAGTTCAATATTGAACCATTTGAGTCTGTTGGGGCTGACTGAGAGAAGAGTACTTTGTGATTTGATTTTGTTACACAAAATAATTCACGGGAATCTTGATTGTCCAGATATATTGTAGAAGCTAAATTTTCATGTTCCCATAAGGGCTACTCGACAGGCTTTACCTTTTTATTGTAATAGTTCCAACACTTCTTATGATTATAACTCGTCTGTCAACAGATTGCAGCGTCTTGGAAACAAAAATGCGGATGTTGTAGACGTATTTGGCACATCTCTGTTAGTATATAAGTTTAAATTAATCGAATCGCTTCTTTCAGACCTGACCTAGTAGATTTTCCCATGTATTTTTGTGCAGTTTTAGAATTATTTTAAAATTATTATCATTATTTTTTGTTTTTATCATGACTAGTGACTGGAATTTGTCTTTTAATGAATTTATTGTGTTTTGTATTTAAATTTTAATTTTTACTTTTTGACTTTAACTGGAGAATGTTTTGTCTGTTTTTTTTATATTTTTATATTGTTTTTATATTTTTATAGATTGGAAAGTTTATCTGTATACTTGTAAAGGCAATTGCCGTATATTGTATTAAATAAATAAATAAATAAATAAATAAAAATTAACGAACTTACACAGAAATGGATGACACTCATAAAAAACAGGTTACGGAAAAAATCCTGAGTAACTGAATGTACCTAACATAACAATACCTAATTTATATTTTTATTGCACAAAAATACAAAATAATAAAAAAACTACAGCATAGTAAGTAATAAATCGTTTTGTGCAATGGGTGAGATTAACGTTGACACACGATATCTTCTAACCAACCTATCAAATAAAATAACAATAAAAATAAAGGGTATACAATCAAAATATTCCTAAACAAAATAAAATAATTTTAGACATATGGATACAAAAGTAAATACATGATACAATGTTCACTATAACTCTATCAACAATAGTGTAATATTGTATTAGAATAATTAGGAATTTCAGGAAAAACATTCTTTTGGCACAAAATAAATTTTAATGGAAGGGGCTGATTTCTGTCACATACCTACTTCCAAGAAGAGCAATAAAAACATAATAAATTAAAATTTAAATATGTTAAAAAAATCTCGTCTTAATGTTGAATGAAGTTTGTCTTGGCGAGCTTCTATAGATGGTTAATGTATTTTCGGATAAGCCATGTTTGGTTTTATTATAAAAATATTTCTGCGTACGTCCTGGTGTCATTTTCAACTTTTGCTTAAAGGGACTTCGGTATAATAAAACATGTAAAGCATCAACTTCACGAATCCGGCTATCTGAATCTCACCGAATATCCATTATTTGTCATCCGGTAAAACTACCATCAGATTCATGTCTACATCCTCATTCATTCTCAAAGGTGCCGAGTGTTCCTTTATTATTTGCCCAATGATTTACGCGTTGATTTGGATTCGCTCTTACCTTGGAAAGTGGTGCTCATTCATTTTGTCAATAAGTAAACATTACCTTTCAGGAATATAATATATCTAGTTACATACTACCTCAATGGTTCACACATAATATATTATTTTACTACTTCTAAGAAATACTTAAAACTAAATAAACAGCTATTTTTCAATCACTTTGATTCCAATTTTCCATACGAAACCCATATTTTAACACTTATTATGCCTATTTTTTTATTTATTTATTTATTTTATTCTTCTTGCACATCATCATTCATATAACAAATAAATAAAGCAATATACACAAGAAAAAATGTGATGATGTGCAGTGGCGAGATTATCACTATATAGTGATTTCTTCCATCTAACACATTTTTTACTATTTACTAGAGGGTCAGCTGTTGCCCCGTGCCACCCCCTGGATATGCTCATGTATATCATCAAATTATTATAAAATAAAATAATTTCGAAATACATCACACAAAAAAAAACCCGATGTGGATAGAGCTAGATGAACAATCTTTTGGGTACCTACCATAATTTTAAAGAATGTTCATGCTAGTACATTAGTAAATGCATGTGTGGTAAAGAGACGTATGCTTTAAATGGTACAAAAGAAAAAGCCAGCAAATCAATTTTGCATTTCAACGATTTTTCAAAGATAATTTCGATTCGTGTGAAAGTCATTAATTTTTCTTCTAGAACATGTACAAAGACCCATGTTACTCGTATAGTACATAATTATGAAACAAAGGTGTCAATATGTGATTTGGACACTTTTTAATTGTCGCTGGCACCTTTGTTGAAATTTCAGACAATGTCAAAGTGAAACGAAGAATATTTTTACTATTGTCATTTGTACCACAAAAATAGGATTTTTTTTAAATTATTTAGGCATTCCACCGAAAAGTGAGTGATTTTACGAAAAATAGGATATTCAAAGAGGGAAAAATGCCTCAACACCTAATTGCAATAGATCTTAGACATAATTATATGTAATGTAGGTATATTTTACAATCGATTACATTTAAATTACCTTCGGATCTGAAATGCTCTGACTATGGTTAATATTACTCTAAGATTTGTACTATTTATCCTTTTGATTATTTTCTCTTCTATTTGTTTATAATAAATTATGATGTGCAAAAAGAATAAATAAATAATGAACGCTTGTTGTTGTTTTTATATGTTTGTTGTTAACATGTCAAAGTACAACGTCGTAAATGTATGTGGACAGTTAACTTAAATTGTCATATTACGTATCTAGAAGTTCACCTTTACACAAAAATTAACCTCCCTCTTTTCTTATGTTTTTGAGTATTCTGTAAAAAGCAAGGGTTCGAATGACTTATTTGCCTGTTTGACAGTTTGCATTATACGCTACTGATCTGTTGGCTACACCGCTTGTGGGATATGCCATGATGGTATAGTCTTAGAGTAGTAGTAAATGTACCCTATCTTAAAATTTGCATAAGTTTTAAAAACATCGTTCCTCTTTGTCATTAAAGTAAATACTTAAATACGTGTATTTCTACGATGAATATATTTCAACTGTTTCAATGTTTAAGTTTCTGATTACAAGAATATCCCCTAACGACAAAAGCTCTCTTGATTTGCAAAGTACTGCAACGTAGAATCGTAAAGGTATCCGTTCACAACTTTGGAACGTAACAGAGAACCTAACTCGGAGTAACGCTGTTCGCTTAAAACGACCTTAAAAATGAAGTTATAGCATCTTACTGGATTTTTGCACCAGCTGCTGAAATTGGTATTATTAGTGAACGTACCATGGGTAAAGTGCACTCAAACCAGCCTAAGTCGATTCGTAAGCATCGAAACACTTTTCCTGTTTCCTACTGAAAAGAGTTTACACAGTCTGTCAGTTGTGCGGATGAGGTGTCTGTAATATTTTTCTAAGAGTAGTACAAGTACATATATAAATTGATTTTTTAAATAAATACTTATGAAAATAATCATTTATATTAGGCAGACATCATAGTTTATGCAAGTTCATTATTCAAATAGATAACGATAGCAAAATGATGAAAACACGATGAGAAATTAAAGGAAGTTAGAAGCAAAAGCAACCCGAAGAAATAATTTTAAACATTACTTTTTGTTGATATTTTATTTTAATTACACAACACAGTTAATTTTTCACTTAGATTTATTTAAAATCTCGAGCGCTTTCGTCAAAGTAGATATATTGACATTTTCAAGAGAACATTTCTTTTTGTTTATCGATGCTATTTTTACAGTTAACAATTATAACCATTGTATGAGATTTTTTTTTACATTTACATCTCTTTTGTCTTGTACCTACACCACTCTACATTGAATTCGAACGAATATTTCAGCAATTTCCGAACTGTGCGCTCACGAATGCAGTTCGTCCGAATTATTCGTCACGATCACAGTCCGAATCAAATGGAAGCACACCCTAAACGTTATGATTTCTGTATGAATATTTATAACACTAGATACTTTAGTTATCGTCAGCTTTTACAGAACAGTTTCGAGGCAAAACTTCAATTGTATCTCAGCTTCTATTTGTGCGCTGAAATCATATTATTACGAATATTATTAAACACGTTTGTTTCAAGTTTTCTTACTAAAACAATTCATAGAATTAAGTCGACAAACTGCATACTACTTGTCGTAAAACTTTTACATACCATTATTTGACAGCATGTACCTACCTAATATGAACAACTTCGAGAACATAATGACATTCTTAAATGCAAATTGTAATGTTATGCAAGTTAACTCAATGTTTCACATGTAAGTATATATTTACATATTAAATACATAGGAATGTATTTGAAACGTTTTTATAATATTTTCATAACTGTTGATATGTATGTGTACATTTGTATGTTTTTTTTTATTTTTATTTTAGTAACCGGGTTACTTGAAAGACATTACATTTTAACGATAAACATACCCTCTGTACATTAAATTCTATAACTGATATTTTTATGATACTTTGTTTTGATTTGTAATATTGTTACCAATGTATCTACAGTGAAGACTAAAATAAAGAAAAAAATTGTGGTTTTTGAGGTATTGGTGTGAAAAAGAATTAAAGATTATTTCCAAAATTAAGTACATTTCAACTCGTATACAACGAGTATATGTAGAAGTATAACTTTTACACCAATAAAACCAACTTTTAAACTGTAAAATTATATTGAAATATATTGAATAAGGTAAGCTATTGTGGTATAAAATAAAATAGTTTGTTGGACTTACTGAGTATTTAATTTAATATAAGTTAAATTTACAAAAATTTACAACATTAAAAAAATATCATCATCATTTCTGTCGGTCCCTCAATCCTGAGGATCGTGACCATCATGCCTCGTTCTGTAGACCATCTGTCTCCATGTTGAGCGATCCTCTGCCATGTGTAAGGCCCCGTGAAGTGAGCTCTGTGTGGCCTCCTTAATTTGGTCGCTCCATCTTATTGGCACTCTGCCCCTTCCTCTCCTCCCTTCTACAACCCCAGTCATAATCACTTTTTCTAGGTTGTCATGCTCTCTTCTTGCAATGTGCCCGAAATATCGCAAAGCGCGCTGACTGCAAATCGTTGAGAGTCGCGCCGAAATGTTTAACTCCCTGAGAATGGACTCATTGGTCCTGTGTTCCGTCCAATGCACTCGGAGCAATTTTCTCCAGCACCACATCTCAAACGCATCGATCCTCGCGCGTTCGCTAGCTCGCAGCGTCCACGTTTCAGCTCCGTATAAAAATATGCTGAATACCAAGGTCTTGACTAGTCTTATCTTTGTGTTTCTCATAATTTCACGGCTTTTCCAAATTTTATCAAGACGACCCATTGCGTTCTTTGCCATCTGTGTGCGGCGGTTCACTTCTTGGTCGCTTGTGCCTCTATTATTTATGAGAGAACCTAGATAGATAAATTCGTTGACAAAGTCAATTCCTGGAAGATAATGTTCCGTGTCTGCGAGCCTGCCTGAGCGATCAACTATCATTGCCTTAGTTTTACTGCAGTTGATCTTCAGTCCCATCTTTTCACTTTCAATCTCCACACGACGAAACAACTCTGCTAACTCCGGCACACTTGAAGCGACCAAGGTAGTGTCGTCCGCAAACCTGAGATTGCATATCTTCTGTCCTCCTATTGTGACACCACCATTCCAACCATCTAGGGCTCTTCTCATGATGCTCTCTCCATAAAGATTAAAGAGCTTGGGCGAAAGTATGCATCCTTGTCGTACTCCCTTCTCTGCTTTGAATGGTTCCGAAATGGAGTCCTCTATTCTTACTCGTGATTTCCCTTCTAAATACAGATTTTGAATTAAGAATAACAAGTGATCTGGAACTCCCATCCCGCTTAGGGCTTCGAACAGCTCTTCCCACCTCACACAGTCGAAAGCTTTAGTGTAATCAATGAAGCAAAAAACAGTTGGTACATTGAATTCACGGCATTTTTCATGGCATTTTTTTGAAAAGAGTTGAAGACCAATATTCTTTGCTTAGTGTTTTACAGTACTATTAAGTTAATCTGGATTGAAAATTACTTACAAACATACTTCGTAAACCATTTTACTCAGTAATTGCTTCTATCATGCGAATAGAGTAGGCTAGTTGGAAACTCCAACAAGAAGATCAAATACTTCTAAGATTCGTATTACACATATTCTTCTTCTTCTCCTTGGCCAATCATTAGTCCCACATGGTGGTGGGGTCTGCCTTTCTTGTTTAGTTACGCCATTTGGTCCTGTCGAACGCATCCTCATGGGAAACATCGCAACTCCGCATATCTTGTCTCACTACTTCACGCCAGCTGCGATTTGGCCTTCCTCTTGGTCTCTTCCCAGTAACCTCGATACATTGAGCTTTATTGCCTACATACACAGGTGGTCTCCTGGCCACATGGCCATACTAACTCAATTCGTATTATACATACATATTACATAGAATAAAAAATAGCACAATCAATCCATTTGGATTAAAAAATACCCTTCAAAGTGTACTTAATTATTTAAAGCCTACCTAATTAGCGTTTGCGTATGCATTGTACCTTAAAGATTTTTCAAAATAAACAAAAAACTTGAAGAGCAATACTATGAAATAGGTACTAATAAAATTAAAACCAGAGAAGGACATGATATATATAATACCTAATGTTGAAAGAAAAAGATAGGGTAGTTTGTATAATAGTCAATAGTATTCACCCCATCTTAAGCTTCTTAGGATAGCTACCCTATCATTATATGTATTGAAGTCAAAAAGCTGTAAGGGTTGTGATATGTTTTAAAATGGTAATAAGAAATGAGAAATTGAAGAATAGAATGTGATAAGAATATACATAATGGTTGGAATTGAAACAAGATACAATATTTGTATCGCTATTATTGTTAGCCAATAGTTTATGAGTTACATTTAAACCACCATGACGTATTCCACATGTGGGGTAGCCAGCAGACCAGCTGCATGTAATAAATATGCAAGCTGGCCTCTCCATGCCAAAAAAATGGGTGGCATACGTAATCACTGAATTGATTTTTTTTCACAGTGATATTTTACGAATAACTGTGTTTTATTGGTCACTAAAAAACCTACGGAAAAGAGTGGGAGATCTATCGTTTGCCGGGGACTCCGCAGATCAAATAGTTGCATTCAAATATAGATAGGTACACAATAATGTAGACAATGTGTTTTAGAAATCATTTTTGCCAATACGAAATAAAATTAAATGAACCCTTGGTATTGAAAACTCACCCCTAAATTACATTTTATTCAGTGACCTTCTCTAACCCTCGAAAATCAGATGCGATTTGAAGCCTAAATAATAATCAATTAGCACAAGTCAAAGATTGACACTCGACGGGATGGCGCGGCGAGGGCGTCCTCATGGGAGAATAAGAAGGGGCAGGAGAATGAAGAAGAAGGTTGAGAGAGAAGTAGGAATACAGGACTTGAAAAGAGACGGTAGCTATCGAAGATTCTTTGAGACTTATTCAATCATATTAATATTGTAAAAAAGGAAGGGATGTTGAGACAGTCGGAGGTATGAGAAAATATGTAGGTTGGTATTTTATAAATTTTGAAATGTTGATTTCATTGAAAAAAAAGCTATCATTATTTCCATTTTAGGTAATGATATTGGTATTGGGGATTTTCGATTTATATTTGAAAAGAATGTCGAATCCCAAATTCAATTTCATTTATTCACTTTGTCAAATAAAATAATTTACTTGCTTAAAACCTATGTATATTTTAAATTGAAAGTCTGAGTTTTGCAAATAGGTATATTAATGATTTTTTTTTTATTTTTTGTTGGCGTGAAGAGGACAGTGTGCATATTTATTACATGCGGCTGATCTGCTGACCACCCCACTACCCCGGGAAATGCCGGTATGGTACAATAGTAAAAGTAGGAAGTCTGAATTTGTGAAACTTTTGAAAGTTCATGAGAAGTATATTTTCATGTATCTCATCAGATATCTCCTACATAACATACATTTTTGTTTAGATTGCCGCCCAGTACCACAAATTATGTTCGGGGCTCATTTGTGAGACGTACTTGTACGTTGTATAATAGATCATATATAACCTTGATTTCTTCTCGATCAGCAAGGCAGAGTTCAGAAGGGGTGTAAGGAGTACACTGAATTCTTGATTCTAAAGAGAGACAGAGATTCGATCAATTCATAATTTGAACTATTTTAATCTCAATTGTTTTAATTCTTAATTATTATATATTCTTATAAATTCTATTGTAGTGTAATTTTAAGCTTCTCATTTTCACGGGGTTTGTTTTGATTTTTGCATTTGATATGGGTGGGGTGAGTTTGTGTTATAACTGTTTACTTGCAACTTTACATACTTGTTCGTCATACGCTTCGGTAATTTGCGGGACCTTGATTGGTTTGTTTTCTGGAAAAATATGATTGTTAATATTTGTTAATTTAAACTGTTTGTGTCCTTTAAGAGGAATAAAAAAAAATAACATGCAAAAAACCAGTGAATTCATTGCATATAATAAGCATATCTACAGAGCTATCGCTCTATCGCCATGAAAAATAAAATTAACAGGATGAGTATTATACTACCAAATTGCTGAATTATTAAAAAATTCAAATTGCATATAACTGTCTGATACTCGTATATGCTGTGGAAATAGAATCACTAAGAAAAATGGTTGTTAAAACATTACGTGAATGAGGATATTATCAGGAAAATGAACAGATGTGAGAGTAGTGTTGTGAAGAAAATGCGTGTAAATAAGTTGAGATGTTTTGGAAATGAGATGGACGATGAAAGCTTGGCGAAGAGGATATATATTTATTTATTTATTTTATTCTTCACTGTACATTGGTTACAATATTACATGATGAAACAGTGGCATAAAAATAACAATTATAAATTCAATGTACAGAGGGCGAGTTTATCGCTAAAATGCGATGTCTTCCAACTAACCCGGTAACTAAAATTAAAATAAAATAAAAAAAAAACACATGCATACATATATACACCCTTACATATCAACATTCATAAAAGAAATAAAAATACAACTCAAAGTAAACAAAAGAAAAGAAAAAGAACACATGCAAGCAACAATGCACTTACGGACACATAATAATAAAAGTATAACATATTAAATTGCAGCGTGCACATGCATAGGGAAAGGGAAAAGGATTTAGGAGTCAGATGCTAAATTCAATGAGAGAAAATGATTTTTGACAGCTTGTCTGAAAGAATTAAAGGTATTTATCATCCTGATATATATATCTGAAAGAGGTAAGGGTGGTTTGAGAAAGCACGGATGTACAAAAACTCTGTGGCTTGACCATATTGTTCAAATTGTTAAAGCCGGCCACGTGTCTTGTATAAGAAATCGAGGTAGGTACATGAATAAGAAACAGAATGAATGTAAAAATAGATCAATACAGTGTTCCGTTCTCTCTGTCTACCCTATCTGATGGATAAATAGATCTTTTACAGGACACTAAAAGCTTACAGTAAATGGTGAGATATTTACTCTAATAAATAAATAAACACTTTATTCAATCAATAGCAATGTACAAACGTTGAGACAATATATCACCAATTGGCTTCAATTAAGTTGCAGCAGCCTCACTAGGTTGCCCTGTATCGAGGCGTGCTGCGTAAAAAATATTTAAAAAATATTCAAAAAAACATACAATCATCTATAATACTTCATATAATTGCTTTATTTTTTTGGGATCGCATTAGCCGAAGACTGTAATGGTCTCAGTCGAATATGGTGTCTTTTTAATAAAAATAATAGTAACTACACTATTTCAGATAATCAACGGAGGATCTAAGTATTTTTATATATATAATCAAGCCAAATACATGGAGAACTTCAATAATAATTGGGTTGATATATATTTTGAATATGATTGATTGCTAAGGCCTATAATCTCCTATTATTCTGCATTCTCTTCATTATAACCCCTAGGACACAAAATGGCAGCGGTGAGACTCGCCATCCACCATGCCGCTCCCGTGGGGAAAGGCGCGAAGAAAAGGAGAGAGTGTAGAGTGGGAGTATGGAACATAAGGGGAGGAATGGATGGAAAGATGAATGAACTGATGGATGTAATGTATGGAAAAAATCTAGATATTGTGTGTTTAAGTGAAACTAAAAAGAAAGGTAATGGATTATGTGAGCGCGATGGTATGATAGAAATTTGGTCTGGAGTGCCTGAGGAACAGCATGCGTGTCAAGGTGTAGGAGTGATTCTCGCAAGGAGAATAGCAGAATGTATGAATGGATACGAGTGTGTAAACCCAAGACTCATTTGGGTTCGTCTCAAAGTAGGGTTAACTAGACTTCTCCTAATTGCAGGCTATGGCCCTGGAAACGATGCTAGAGAAGAAGAGAAGGATGAGTTTTGGGATAGTGTGAAAAAGATAGTAGAAGCTAAGAAAGATAATGAAAGGATTTTACTGGCTGGAGATTTTAATGGATGGGTTGGAGTGAGAAGAAGAGACTATGAAAGCGTGTTAGGTGATCACGGTGATGCAAGAGTGAATGATAATGGAAGAAGACTGCTTGAGGTATGCATGGAATGGGATCTCTTTGTGTCCAATACGTTTTTTGGGCACAAAGATATCCATTTGTTCACCTGGGAGAGAGGGAGTGAGAGATCTTTAATCGATTATGTATGTGTTGACTCAAATCTTCGGAAAGCCACCATTGACACGCGTGTGTATAGGGGCGCGGAGCTGGAAACAGACCATTTTCTTGTGGTTTCAAGAATATGCTTGTTCTCTGGCTGGCGGTCAAAAACACATAAAGTTGAAAAAGCTAAGAGGATAAAAGTCGAAAAGTTGAACGACAAGGAGTGCAGGGAAAAGTATGAAAGAGAAACGAGAATGAAATTTGATGCAAATGAAGGCAATGGACTGAGTGTAGATGAGAGATGGAGTGTGATGAAACAAGTGCTAGTGGACTGTGCAAAAGATATCTGTGGAGAAACTGTGATCGGACGGAAAAAAGGTGATGCATGGTGGGATGATGAGGTAAAAGACGCAGTAAGGAAGAAGAAGAGTGCATGGATGGATGTGTTAGCTTCACGTTATCTAGATCAAGAAAAAAAGGAGAGTGCTAGAGAAATGTACAAGGGATGTAAGAAAGTAGTTAAGGTACTGATAAAGAAAAAAAGAAATTATTGGACGAGGAAGAGTGTAAGAAATTGTCGGAAAGTGTGAAAGAAAATATGAAAATGTTTTGGAAAGAAGTTAAGCGTAAAAGAAGCAACAATGAGATGAATAGTATGAATGCGATTAGAAATAAAGAGGGATGTATGTTGATGAATGGTCTTGACGTTGTGAATAGATGGAAAGAATATTTTGAGGAGCTGTTTGAAAATGGAGGCGAATATCCAAGCCAGAATAGTGAAAGGGAAAATGCGAATGAAGCAAGGGATGAAGAAATAACTATGGATGAGGTTAAGAATGCATTGAAGAAGGCGAAGAATGGCAAAGCGGTTGGGTATGATATGATCTCTACGGAATTCATCAGTCTGAGTGGGCTGAGGACTCTCGAATGGTGTCATGCACTCTTTAACCAGTGTTGGAGGGAAGGTTGCACGCCAGAAGACTGGCGAAAAGCTGTGATATGCCCTCTATACAAAGGAAAGGGGTCAAGACTAGAATGCGGGAGTTATCGGGCTATTAGTCTGCTGAGCTCGGTGGGGAAACTGTATGCAAGAATATTGATTGAAAGAGTTCGAAAAGTGACTGAGACGAATGTATGGGATGTGCAAGGTGCCTTTCAGAGTGGTAGAGGGTGTGTGGACCAGATCTTCTCCTTGCGAATGGTGACAGAGAAGCTCCTGGAGAAACACCAGAAGCTTTTCTGCGCGTTTGTTGATCTAGAAAAGGCTTATGATAGAGTAGATCGTGAGAAAATGTGGCAAGTACTATCAATGTGTGGGGTGGGTAGTCGGCTAATTCGCGCCATTGCGTCCCTATATACAGGAAGTTCTGCGTGTGTTAGAGTGAACAATAACCTGTCGGAATGGTTCACATTGACAAAAGGAGTAAAACAAGGGTGCGTGATGTCGCCATGGCTTTTTAACCTATACATTGATCATTGTATTCGTCCATTGAAAGAACTGAATGTAGGTGTTGATATGAATGGGATGAATGTAAGAGCGTTAATGTTTGCCGATGACTTGGTATTGATGGCTGAAAGTGAAAGTGATCTACAGCGAATGATGACGTGTGTGTATGAAAATTGTGCGATTAATGGATTGAGAATGAATGCAAAAAAGACAAAAATCATGGTGTTTGAAAGAGGAAGTGAGAGAACAGTATGCCAGGTAATGATTGACAACGAAGTGTTAGAGCAAGTTGACGAATGTGTGTACTTAGGTAGTTTGTTCACGAGAGATGGGAAGTGTGAAAGCGATATTGAAAGGAGAAAAGTTGCTGGCAATAAGGTAAATGGTGCAATCCGACCAATAATTGCAAATAGAAACATATCCACCACAGCTAAAAGGTTGGTGCACTCTGCTATCTTAGTGCCAACACTTATGTATGCAAGTGAGACGTGGACATGGTTAAAAAAGGATGAAAGTGGCATAAATGCAGTGGAAATGAGATCGTTGAGAAGGATGTGTGGCAAGAGTCTGAGAGATCGTGTGCGTAACAGTGATATACGAAAGGAATGTGGAATGAAAGTTGGTGTAATAACAAAGATGAATGTAAATAAGTTAAGATGGTTTGGGCACGTGGAAAGAATGATTGAGGATAGAATGACTAAGAAGATATATTTGGCTGAGAGGAATGGTGCTCGGAGACGCGGACGTCCGAGGATTAAATGGCAAGATCATTTAAATCAAATCCTACAGGACGGTCACGTGTTGAGCACATTGAACAGGAGAGCATGCATGAGGAATTGTATGACAGTGACGGAAGCGAAAGATGTATGCAAGGATAGAAGGAAGTGGCGCTCGATCCTTTCTGCCTACCCCGCGAGGGAAGCGGCGTGATGGTATGTATGTATGTATGTATGTCTCTTCATTATTTATTTATTTATTTATTTATTTAAACATACACGGCAACAAGCCTTTTACATGTTAACAAAATACATATGTAGTAGACACAACAATGACATAACAATATATTAAATAATTTATAGTGTCGAAGATCAAACAGTAATCAGGGAATACTATAATAACAATTGAAATAATAAACAAAAGAAATAAAATAAAAAAAATATCATTATAAAATCAATAGATACATTATAAATTTTAAAATTATTCACTAAATCAAAATGAAAGAAGTCAATAACCACATAACAATTGTCATATCAAAATAATATGCCTATATTATCAAACAAACAGACAGTCGGCCACTCATTATGTACCTTTAGTATAGTACAAATGAATGCATCAGGGAGTATTGTGAAAAATTGTATTAAACATAATATATCTAGAACGCCATACAAATAATAATACCATACTACATACATACGAACTGTCCTACATTAATAATAGTAATAATGCATTACGAACAATTCATCAAAAATAAGGAGGGTCCGATAAATAAATATAGTATATGGCTCTAGTTTCATTTTTGTACGTCACGTGATTTAAAAGTTTTATATTTTTGGAAATATTAATTGGTCATGAATTGGTTATTTTTATAAATAATATTTACTATACTATACTACACCCTCACGCCGTGTCCCAGGTGGGGTAGGCAGAGAGAACGGAACGCCATGTTGATCTATACTTACATACTTCTTTCATTTCCTCTACATTCATCCAGTTTCTCATACATGCACGCCGATTCCTCTTACTTAAGACGTTACCGTCCTTGAGAATTTGATCCACGTGGTCAAACCACGTAGTTCTTGGACGTCCGCGCTTTCTCACACCCCCTCTTTCAAATATTTAGATAAAGAAAAGAAAGACACATGATTGGAGTATGCTGTATAGATGTTGTTATTATATTACGTAATAAGCTTATGTCCTTTATTGTTTTCATAAAAAAATATAGGTACCTACTGTTTATTTTTTATGTGTGTGTGTTACAAAAACTATTTATATGATTTGATGCACTTAGTGAGCATGAAATCAGACTGTATACAAAATAATTTGAAAATGTTATCATTCATTAAGAATTTTCCGATGAATAAAACAAGAAGATGAAATTTTTCATTGTACCTAATAGACATCAATTTCTTGGTTTGCAATTGATATTGTGAGTTCCTTACAAACAGTGTAGCCTACGAAAATACTAACATTTCTTCATTTATAGTTATAAATATTTATGAAAAATGAATTGATGTGACTTCGCTTTCAGCCTCTCAATTTCTAGACCGTCTCATCACTGAATTGATGAAATATTTGAAATAACCTTAAATTATAACCAGTTTTTTTTTGGATCATATATTTCTGAAATACCCCGCACCTCAGCCCAATATGCTAAATGACAACGATCAAAACGGTCGTCATAATATGCTTAGTAGATACTATAATATAGATGGTTACCCCGTATAAAGTAGTAGGCGCATACAACACTAACTGCCCCTAATGTCACCCAAGGGATGATTCGTGATTACCCCTGCCTGCTGCAAACCCCCTCCGCATCACATTAGGGGTGGTAAACTGACAATATGTTCAACTCCTTAGTATAATAGTTCATTGATATTGTGGAAAATTTCCTAATGATGTCAATGTATTCAGTAAGGTCATCTGATAAAAAGTCTACGATGAATCGATTTACTTTATCCTAATTGTTAACATTTTCTATAAATATTGTTGTCCCTGATAAAATAAACAAAGAGATCTAAACATAATGAACAAACATTTTTTTTGCCAATTTGTTTTGCTCAAAAAACATTTCTCTTTGAAAATATGATATAAATTATACCAATTCACGTTATTCTTGAACAATATTGCGACACCAATCTGTAAAAATTATTTGTTTGTGTAATTCGAAGCCTAAATATTTATTAAAAACAATGTTCTTTTTTCAAAAAAAAAACATAGATTTATTAAGGTTTTTGCTGGTGCTCTCGTGTCCAGGTAATATCACTCCAGGACCGATCCAATTGCGCAGCCAATGAAACAACAGAATTAGCATCTTTCTCTAATTTTATTTATTTATTTATACATTTTACAGCATGAGAGCCTATTTATTTCATAAAATAAAGTTGACAGAAAATCTGTAAAACTACATAAAAATATTCAATAGGTACATTTCATAGAAAAAAAACTGAAAAATACAAACACACATTAGGAACTAAAGAATGCAAAATCACATTAATTCTTTGCAATAAATATTCCAACAAAACTTACCAACTTTATATCCATTAAAACATTTGGGTGTTAGTCCGAATAATTTTATTGGGATTAACACCCAACAAAGAACAACATCTAACCCTGTCCCTTTTATAATTTGCAACTTCAAAATCCGATAGTACTGAAAACGAGTCTGCAAATTTAATTTATTTCACAACCATGCATGCAAAAAGTAGTTATACAAAAACGTGAATAGTTACGTGATAGAGGTACTATCATTTTCATTACAAAAGTAGGTACCCGTGGTATACAAATGAAACACAAATGTGCATTGAAAACTATCGCATAGAATTTATTATTATTATGGAATAGTATAGACTATCACAAGCTTTATTATTACATGTCGGTACTTACGTACGTACCATGCATTTTAATCGAGCACCAACTTTTCATTACAGAGTTGAATGTAGGATCATACACATCTGTGCACAGAATTTCAATGTAGGAATATTATGGGTAAGTATATAATTATATTATTATGTTGAGTACAAATATGAGTTTGCACCATAGTAACTGTACTTGAAGATTTTATTTAATTTGCTTTTGATTAATCATGTGTCATGATTAAATAATAAGCCCCTTTGAGTTCACGAACAATATTATGAGAAAACCAATCAGAAACCTCGATTGGAGAACCATGTCTACACAATGCAACATTGTGTAGAATCTAATAGGAAAAAGTGAGAAAGGTGTCCCAACGCTTACGAATTGGCTCAAGGCTGGCTTAAGTGATCACTTTCGGTGTCCATGGACAACGTTCACCAATTCCACCATTCTCACTGTCACGATGTAAGGTCATTGTGTAGACATGGTTCTCCAATCGAGGTTTCTGATTGGTTTTGTCATCTGCACCCAAATCCGGTTAAACAATAAAAAAAATTAGTAAATATTCTAAATAGTATGAGAGTTGCATTTTTTTGCTCTCTATTGGCAAAATTTGTCATAGATGATATTTTATTCTTCTTCGACATGTTATCACAATTTCTACTTAAAGTGGGATAGCCAGTTAAACTGCATATAACAAACATAAAGATAATGTGGTTGAATTGCAGATTTTTAACATTTTACTTTTTTATAACTTAGTAATGTAGTTATTTATGAGTTCGTCGGTAGCCTGAAGGTAGAGTCTCGGCCTCGTGAACAGGGGTATCGTGGTTCGATTCCAGGTGCCGGAAAACTCTCCTTTCACGGCACATGCTTTTAACTTACTGTGAAAGGTGTATAAGGTTGTATTTGGGTTTATAACAAAACCCAGATTTTTTTTTAAATGTATTGTAACATAGTAAATATCAGCCTCGATACGGGTGCAAATCCAGTAATAATAATAATAATAATAATAAAAAGATAATTTATTTGGCGCTGTTTAATGGTCCGTGACCATCTCAAGAGCGCCGTGGCTTTTTAGTTAAGTTGGAAGCATCTTCTAGGTCAAACATAAAGTTCATGTAACGCTGCTGCCACTGCAGAGGACGGTCGGGACTTTGGGCAAACTCATCCCACATAGAACTCCATTCATTCACAGACACCTCTCCATCTTTATTGGCATCAGTTCTCTGCCTCAGGACATCCCATATCTTGGTCATGGTGTCGTACGTCTCTACGTTCTTAGGATGACTCTGGGACCATCCACGACGAGTGCAGATTTTCTCAATAGCTAACTCGAAGTCCTTCTTTTCGAGCGTTCCACTTTGGTTGACATCAAAGAAAACGTTGGACACATAGAGAAGCTTCTTCTTACGGAGATATGAGATAGGCTTCGTGGTAAA